>JAUOBW010100006.1:0-25272 GCA_032360285.1 Lepidozona retiporosa | reverse complement strand
CTTCTACTACTTCGCCTACTACTTCTTTTTGTAAATCGTCACGTTCTTCATCTTCTTCTTTTAATTTTACTAACAATAGATAGAATTTGGTTATAAATTTAAAGACTATGTATTTGCAACGGTATTTGTTAAAATATGCTAAAAATCTCTGGAGTTCTTTTGACAAATTAGAAATGTTTGTTCAAAATAGTTTAAAAGGTGAATTTGATAAACTTGGTTCATTTATTTTAGTGGTTGGAAAACGTCTTCTTGAAATTCATTAATGAATGGGGAAATGAAAGTGCTGAACTAGATCTACCAAAAGACTACAAAAGTCGCATGTGCTTGAGTACTCAGACATTGGAAGGAATCAGAATAACAGGTATTATGTCTCGTTCAATTTTAAAATTTACCATCCCCCGGACTGCCCAGGGGTCTGGAATAATTTTTCGGTGGATGTCTAGGGGCTGGGGAAATATTTTTGGTGAATGTCTGGGGGCCGGGAAATTTTTTTTGGTGAATGTCCTGGTGCTGGGAAGAAAGTATTAGTGAACTTTTTGTGAAAATAATTTAAAAAGCCAAAATAGAGGCATTTTTATGCGTTTTTAGCAGTTTTTTTAGAGGAAATTTGAGGGGGGCGGGAACAAAATGTTGTGGTGAATGTCCAGGGTTAATTTCTGTCTCGTGAATGTCCTGAGGCTGGGGAAAAAAATCTAGTGAATGTCCAGGGGCTGGGAAAAAGTTTTCGGTGAATGCACGGGGGTTTTCTGGGGGGGGGGGGTAAACTTTAAAATTTAACCAGACATTACAATATCATTTTAACTGTTGAATAATTTAAGATATTTTACACTGCCATCGATATAAAGAAATGACATACAATAAAAGTATTGTTTCAATCTTGTGATAATAAAATCTTATTTGGGCGTTTATTAAAATATAAGTAATTTGTATATTATATTAACAGCCCTTAAAGAGGCTAAAAACCACTTTAAAAATAAGTTTGTCATTTCATCGTGTCATGTGAATAGGCCTAAAAATGTATCCAATATCTTTTTATGATTTTAAAAATATATAAATGTAAATGGTGTTGAATATTCATGAGGTTTCAATTTCTTGGAATTAGAATTAGTGCATTTGTATAAGCCTCAATACCTTTTATATGATACTTTTTTAACAATATTTTGAGCGTAGATTCCTTATATTACTACAGACCTCTGGTTCAAATTTTACCGAAAAAATGATGTCTAGAAATCAAGTTATCGTCATTAATCTAAATTTACAATGGGGCCTGGAACTACTAATATTCTGCATATGTTTCTGAATTTTTAATTTAAAATAATTTCAATTGTCAATATCTTGCGACCAAAAATTATTAGAAACGGAATACAAATTAAAAAGTTATGGGGAAATTATATTACTAATATTGGTACATGTCTGTGATGACATGAATGGCCTTTTTGTTCACATTAAGAATTAAGAACCGTTTTTCGACGAAATAAAAAGCACTGTTCATTAATTCTTTGCCTCTATAATATGAGATGAAATTGTAAATATACATTGGGATCCCTTTAAACTCTGGGGTTTATTAAATCTCTACTTGTTTATAGTGCGTTCCTTCTGCGAGTTAGCGAAGATTTTGCTCAACCTTGATGGTGTTACGTATTTTCTTTCGGACAAGCTAAACCAAGATCCATTAGAGGAACACTTTGGGAAGCATCGTATGCGTGGTGGAGGCTCTGATAATCCCACAGTTGAAGAATATGGGTTTAACGAAAGAAAGATTCTGACAATGAAGTCAGATATGATTCGTGTGATGCGTGGTAACACCAGGGATCGTGCTGGTCAAAATGTGGTTGTTGATATTCACGATGAACGAATGCTTCCCAAGCGAAAAAAGAAGTAATAAAGAAGATGGAAAGTGGTCATGGAAAAACAAATATATATATATTTAGTTAATTTTATTAGTTTATTTAATTTGTAACATCGCGATTCAAATTTTCTTCCGTTTCTCCGAAGCTTCAGATAAAATCACTTCAAATTTGATGACAGTGGATACACTGGGAAAACGCTTTATTTGAAAAATTTTCTTTCGAGTTGTCCAATCACCTGGGAGCAAGAATCAGGGGAAATCTGTCGGAATATGTCAGGCTGGAATAGCTGGAAAATATGGGTCTTTTTATAGAAGGCTGGAAAATACTATAGTTTTTCATGCCTAAAGGCTGGAAAATGATGACATTTTTGGATTGACATTTACCATTGCTTATGTATAATTATCACAATATTATTAGGTAGTTAGTTGGTTCATTGGTAAAATTCAAACAGTTTTTCTGCTAAAAAATATATATAAATATATTTTTTTTTTATCAGGATTTTCACCGAAAGATATTTTATGGGCTAGAATTTATATAGGATTTCCCTCATGAGGCTGGAAACATGTACTTTTGATCTGGAAAAAGATCTATATGTTTGGAAAAATGGCTGGAATTTTTAAATTAAGACCCTGTGGCCACCCTGTGTTTCTGACCCTTAGAGTTTGAATAAAATTTCGCAGAAAATATTTTAGTAAGAAAATACTTTTCTTTATATTTCGCAAATAATTAGGAAATTAAATTTTTCGTTCAAAGAGATTTTGGGCATTTAACTTTGCATAGGCGTTTCAAATATTTCCTAGCAAGTTTATGTCTTCTCCTTAGGTTTATGAGTTAATCGAAGGGGGTGCCATTCCTTATGTATCGTGGGAATATTATAATATACTGTTGTAACTTCAGCAGCTTAAAAATACTTGTTATGCAATAAAGTTGATATTTTACATAGTAATTGTTGAAAGACTAACATTTTATTTCATAAAAATACGACTCCTTGGAGTTATTTCACATTAAAATGACGTGATTTTTGGTATTATTTTTTCTGTACAGGTGATCTCGTAGTATGTTGCTAGAAAAAAATTGACTTGAGATAATTTTTCAGAAGTATCAAGAGTGAAATTTAGTAAAAAATAAAACGCACGCATCCTAGACTAACTGGGGGTGCAATATCGCAACTTTAGGGGTAGACCACAGGGGTCCGAATTCCGCTCTCAAATTGTTTTTTTTACTTAATAATATTAAATTAGCTCTATTCACGTATTAAAAATAATTTCGTTCTTGAGAAATACGTCTCGTTTAATTTTTGGAGTTAGCACACCCTGGGTGAACATGGTGTTCTCCCCTCCTAAGTTAAAGGGAGAGGTTTTTATTGCAGAAAGACAATTTTATTGGGAATTGAAAACTTTTGAACTACAACTTTTTCACTAAAGAGGCGGTTTTTGGTTTTCCACAGGGGTAATTCGACCATGGTGACCCACATACATTCACCATAAAATATGATACCATGGCATTTGCCTGAATGTTTTTCCCGGTACTGCGTTCACATTAATTTTAACTATAAAATGCGCTGCTCGTATTTTGGCTTTTACGCTCGTATTTTGGCTTTTACACGGTGTTTCTGTGAAAAATACCAAGGAGATGCTACTCTTGTCTGAAAACTCCACCATGGTAAAATTTAAACCATGAGATATGCAATGTAATTTTTAAACTGTAAATATTTATGAGAATACAAAATCTAATCATTTATGTTATGTTTAATACGCAGTTATATGGTATAATTTCAGTGTGGATCTATGCAAAAATTACAAAACAATCCCTAATTGTAACCCTGTTATTACTAGGATTTTTTATGGGGGAACGACAGCGCAATCTCCATTATTCATGATTTAAAAGAGCAATCCACTTTAAAGACATTTTTTAAATATGACCTGAGAAAAATGTACCTAAACGTCGGCAAAAGGGCATTTTTACCTTAATAAAGTCAAGTGGATAAAAAACAAAATATATATTTTAAACGACAGGCACACGCTTCAGCAACGATATTTTTTAAAATGGCGCTTGTTTACTTTTTTTTTTACATCACGATCACGTGCCTATCTAAGCAAATCAAAATGCTGCACTTTGGATAAGCGGTTTTGATTGGACGATTTATTTCACATTCCAATCATGTTTTGAAACAAAACATAACGAGGATAGTACAAAGGGCGATATTTCATTCACCATCCAGTGGTTAAAATATTCTTGGTTTTAGCGAACGCTAATAGTACAATTATCGAGAGTTGGAATTAGCGGGGAAAGTTGATGAAAGTTAAGTTTTGAAATCCAAAATTATTTCTAATTTCATAGTAATAAAGGCACAAAATAAAAATAAAAATAAAAGTACAAATCGCATTTAAAGTAAAAAAAAAAAAATTTCGTAAATAATCCTAAAAAATTTTGACAATGACTTTATAGGTAAAAATTTCGCGAGATAAACTTTCGCGAATGTCCATTTTAGAACAATTTCGCGAGATAAACTTTCGCGAATAGGGCTCTTATTCGCGAAAAGTTTCTCCGGTTAAAGTAGGTAAAAAGTTTCTGCCAGTGAAAGTTAGTGGTCTTAAAGTAGTACATTACCGACTGTATTTTTTCATGCGCGCCTACCACAACCCGAGATTTTTTTGCCTATTTCAATTTTTTTCTAAACTAAATTTAGTTCACACTGCCGTGTGGATTTACTACGGAAAATGATAGTTTTATGCGCGGTTCAATTCTTTTCCGTACCCACCCCCCTTACTTTATTCTGAATAACTACTTCCCATATGAATGAAAATGAGAGAGTTAATGCTAATTTGCGTAAAAAATGCATTTAAACTACAAAAACATTGATATTAGGATGTAAAAATGGGTATTTAGGAAAAAAGGAAAGAATTGAACCGCGCATTAATGCAAGCAGAGTTTGAATTTTTTAGGTGGGGGGGGCATTTGGTTCCCCACCCATAAAATGCCCGCATCTTGTCCGTTTGTGATAAAAATTTGTAGGATGACTAAGGAAGTCCTAAACTTTAAAATGACACCAAATTTACGTAAACTTTTAATAAACTAGCGTATCTTGGCCATTTTTTAGGGTTTTCGTGACTATCCGGGATAGTAAGAAAAAATGTAAGTATTGTTGATATTGATCAGGATTAAGTGCGACCGGGAAGTTCTTTTCCAGCTTTTAAGAAGACAAAAAGGTTTTTGACTGTACTAGCCTAGTAATGATATGTTTTTGAGTTTCCGTTTTGAAATTCAGGTCTCTAGGACTTAAAATAACTTACTAAACGAGTATTTTGTTTGGTCCCACAAGGGGGAAGCCCCCCCTGAAATGTTTTTTTCGAAATAAACAATTTAAGCATCTAAAATCGATAGTATATGGTAGTATGTCAAAATACAATTTCAACAAAAAAGTTTTTTTCTCAAAATGATGACCGTTGCTATGGAGAAATCCGCTGTAACTAAGGAAAATTACGATTTTGCGCTGTCCATAAAATAGCCCTGACGGTTAAAAATATTGATATAAAAACTCCTGGAAACGATGGCTACTATATACAGCTGTGTTTTAACAAATAGGATTTTTGATAAATTGCTTACTATTTGAGATAATTGCCTCGCAGTACGATATTATTTTCCTAATTTTTGCCAAATGGCAGAATTCCCCGTTGCTATGGCCATATTTCTAAACTAAACGAGATGACGAGAATCGTATTTATTAAAACACAGATGTGTATAGTAGCTTTCATTTCCAAAAGTTTTTATATCATTATTGTTAATGGTCTGGGCTATTTTATGGACAGCGCAAAGTCCCTATTTTCCCTAGCAACCAGGGTTTCTCCTTAGCAACCGCTGCCATTTTGAAAAAAAATAATTGAATTTTGATTATTCAACTTATATTATGGTTTTATATGTTTAATTCATACTCCAATTTTGAATATTTCCATTTAGGGGGGGCTTTCCCCTTTAGCCGTAAAAAATGTTGTATGTGGTTCTTTTTTAGGCTTTTTGTAAATGTAGCTAAATTCATTTTGAATTAAATTAATTAATTAAAAATTTTGTTTTATTGAATATTTTAAGAAAGTTTCGGTACTTTAAATCTTGGAAAAATTAGGAAAGTGGGCTCATATAAAAATTTCTTAAAAAAAACGTTTACTAAGGTCTCTACTTAGTCTCTTGCGGAAAAGAAAATAAAAAATACTCTCTTAAACATATCTAAGCCTCAATAACGTTCTTGAAATTTTTGGCGCAAATTGGTGCTTTAAATAGAAAATACAAAACTTACTTACTTACCTACTTCTATACGAACAACTGCATCATTATTGGGACCACGCATGTAAGTATCATTATTGGGACCAGAGAAAAATCGATTGTTTCATTTTAAATCCGTTTTAATAAACGTTTTTGTGTGCATGATTAAATTTTTGTGATTACTTTGTACTATGTCGAGACTTAAAGATCGGTCCCAAAAACTTAAAGTTTGGAACAAGCGCCGCCCTTTAATTAGCGTCGCGCTCTAATAAACGTCACACCTAAAACTTTGAAAATTTAACCCTATTACTAGAAGGGTATTTTGCTTGCGGCATTTGAAGAGGGGGGGGTAAATTTACCCCCACCCCCAAAAAGTGCCTTAAACTACTTCAATGGGGCTGAAAATTTGTAGGAAGGTAAACAAACATGCTCTGAAACATTTGAAATAGTTTTTACCTAAATGACGTCACTAATTTTTGCTGACGTCAGCGTTTTTTCCGAAAATCTTGAAAAATGCTTGTGACGTCATCAGTTTAAGTTTAAAATGTCATATAAACATAAAAAAGTGAAAATAAGTCATATAACCCGACATAATACTCGGTTTTTAGTCAAAAACAATAAAATATTCCCAATTTCGAGATTTACTTCTTTGACTGATACTCAAAATCCGAGGATTTTAGTTCAAAATGACGTCATAAAGGGGTCACGAGACCATTTTTTTTCTTTTTTGCGCTTCATTTGCAACCTTACAAGATTTTGTTCACATACCTGACAGGATTTCTTAATATTTCATACCGTTCCGGAAATTTATTAAAACGTTTAAATGTGGGGGTAAATATACCCCCCCTCTTCAAATAGGGTTAATAAGCGCCGCGGCTCTTATTGAGGAAATACGGTAAGCGACCCATGTTTCAGGCCCAAATTTTGTAACTTTTGAACAATGAAAAACATGAACTTGAAATTTTCTGATAGGGTTAATAAATGGTATATCTGGACTAATCACACAGTAGTGTGGCCGAGCGGTTTAGCGCGTTGCACGCTAGACTTACCAATCTAGAGATGCTTGTCGCGCTGGGAGACGTCGTGAGTTCAAACCCAGCTGTTGCAACATATTATTTATAATTTTTCGAATTCGATTCGATTTCTTCAGCTTAACCGTAGCGCAAATGGGTGCTTTAAATAGAGCCACTACCGGACCCGTGGCCCAGGTGGAACTATTGTCTTCATTGTACAATTTCCTGGTTTTAATTTACCACGTTAAACACAAAACTTACTTACTAGCGGACCCGTGGACCAGGTGGAAATATTGCCGACATCCGCGCTTCTGGTTTTTTTAACCGTATAAATACACCTTTTCACAGTTTGGAGTTGCCATGCGCAATGCATAAAAACAATAGAAATTAAGAAAAATATGGTAGACCTTGAGTATATTTTTGGATGTAAACAAACCAGAAATTAGTAACTATATTTCTCAAATATATCTAAAAGATTTTTCTCAGAATTTGTTTAGATCAAATTTTATCGAGGTTTTTAGATGTGGCTCTGGTCTAAGCTCTTATAAAATTGAGAATTTTACCTCCCAAAACATTCGAAACTGTTAAAAGGTGTATTAACCGTTAACCGGACTGTTCTATTTTTTTGTGACTTTTACTGAAATTTTAAGCTGGTGTATCTCAAAAAAATTTTATTTTGTCGGCCGCCTAATTTTGACCCTGCAGCCCCATTCCGGTTACCCGGTAGTGATTTTTTGTAATTTTTAACTAAAAATTGGCCTTTTTTAGACTCTAATTACTTTTTTCTGGTTCATATTTGCATATTAAAACTTCGCAGGCTGTTAGATTGGGCTTTTGTTTTTTCAAAACAATTGAATGTATGTTCATAAATATAAAATTGGCGGATATATGACCTCAGCGTTATGTCAGCAATTTTCACATAAAGGCCCATAACTTGGGCAATCTTTAATTTTTTGACCTAAAACATTGCAGATAAGTTGAATACGTCCTGGAAAAGTCGTGTACAAAATTTTAGCCAAATCTGACGGCTTAAATTTGATTTATTGTCCGAAAAGTCATTTTCGGGTATCATATTTCCTCTATTTAGCGCCGCACTTTAAATCTCGAAAATTTAACTTGAGAGAAAAAATAAAACTATATTGAAGTCGTATTTTATGTTTTCTTTGTGTTTTAAGGTCATTAAAACAAAAACTTAAAGTTTGGAACAAGCGCCGCCCTTTAATTAGCGTCGCGTTCTAATAAACGTCACACCTAAAACTTTGAAAATTTAATAAGCGCCGCGGCTCTTATTGAGGAAATACGGTAAGCGACCCATGTTTCAGGCCCAAATTTTCAAAATTGTATAACTTTTGAACAATGAAAAACATGAACTTGAAATTTTCTGATAGGGTTAATAAATGGTATATCTGGACTAATTTTAAAGCTGCTTAGCAGATAAACACCCAACGGTAAAAATCAGAAAGAAAAACAAGAATTTCCAGGACATTCTAGAGAAAATATAAAATTCCAGGACTTTCCCCAGGACCAAACCCAATTTCCAGGACATTCCAGAATTGATTATTTTCTTAAACAGCCAATTTTTCTAAAATCAATTGCTTTTATTTGATTATAGATGCTACATAGTTGTTTAAAAACTTATTTAAAAGTTGGTTATTCTTGACATCTACCAAAATAAACTACCACTAAATGTGAAAGTTTTTCTAATCCGCCAAAATTAATTAACTTTTTTATCTATCCGCCAAAATAAATTCCGCCAAATCGCATCGGATTTGGCGGATCAGCGAGTCCGCCAAGACTTCTTCCCGCCAAAATTTCTTCCCTTAAGGTACTTATATTTTCTAAACTTTTTCTACCCGTAATATTTCTATCAAACAGGGACCAAACGCTATAAGAAAACAGCGAAAACCTTTTTTACACGTTTTTGGCCCAAACTTTAAAAAAACTCCTAATAAAAATCTATACATCTGTCAAAACTCAATGAAAATATGCTCCAGGTACTAAAAATTGACGAGAAATTTAAATTGTTGGTCAAAATTTGTATTTTGGCAATTTTGCAGCGTTAGGGGCCCGAACACCTCGTTTTGGGCCCCGAGGCCCAAAAATGTAAACTCGTAAAAAATCTATATATTTGTCAAAACTCAATGAAAATTTGCCCCAGGTACTAAAAATTGACGAGAAATTTTAAAATGCTTTATAGTATTATTTTTTAAAATACAAATACTTTAATAATTTAAATTAAAATAATTTAATTAACTTTACATATTTACATTAATAAAAAAATATATAAGAAACAAAAATATATTAAAAAATTAAAAAAAGTAGTTATATCAAGAACTTGTGCAAAAAAATAAACATTTGGGCTAAAACTATATTACTTGGGAAAACAAATTGGATCTTAAAAGGATCTCTTTACTTAAGATACCATATATTACAACTCTGTAGCTCATTCTTTAAGGTATTAAAAAAGTGCGAGAAAAAACTGTATGGAATAAAAAAGTGTGGAACTTATTAGTGCGATTTTTGGGCCAAACCACACTCTTTATCATTGGGGTTAACAGCACCGACGGGCGTACCCTTGAAACCGAAAAAAAAAAGTTTTTAAATCTTAAACAAAATAGATCGTCAGGAAGATCTGGTCGAGAGGTTCTAAAAAATGCTATTATTTACTAATTTTTGATTTGTGGTTGCCAAGATATCGCCTATTTATGTCTAAAAAATGTAGTTTTTTGTAAATTTTCTGCTGACGTCAGTAAGTATTTTTTTAAAAAATGACGTCTACACATGTATAGAGCTCTAAAAGTACATTCAGAGAATGGTATGGTTTATATGAATAACATTTATAGTTTTTGAGATATAGCTGTTTGAAAAAGTTAAAAAATCTGAAATTAGTGCTGAGTCAGCAGTTTTTAGTGTTTTTTGGCAAGATTCCGATAACTGTATCTTAAAAAGTATAAATGCTATGCATATAAACCATAACATTTTCTGAAAGTACTTTTAGAGCTATATACATCTGTAGACGTTAATTTTTAAAAATTTCTAATAAATTCTTGCTGACGTCAGCATAAATTAACAAAAAACAGCTATTTTGCAAAAACTTAATTTTAAAATTCACAAAATTTAATAACCGGGAAAATCAATGACCTCAAGATGGACAAAGTAACAAATAAATTATATATAATATATTTTTTAGAAATTAAAAAAATATATATAATAAATACAGTAAACTAGTGGTTCACCTCAATATTTTATTAATATCATTTTTTTTTTGAGTAACGCTTTTAATGGTGCTAGCTTATTTTTAGTTTTATTAATTAGTAACTTACTTTATAAAAGTTTTATTTATTAACCCTATTTTAAGGGTTAAAAATAGAGGTGAACCACTGGTCCCCGGCCACCACGTCCCCAGTAACGAACACCACCACCACCACGACCACCACCACCACCACGACCACCACGACCACCACCACAACCACCACGACCACCACCACGACCACGACCACGCCTCCTCTCTGCCTGGTGGTCCCTCCCACCCGCGTCTTTCCATTTCCTCCAAGAAGCGGAGTGGTCAGGACCGGGAAAGTTTTCCCTGTACCTGAGGAAGCTCTCATATGAGAGATCTAAAAAAAAAACAAGCATTTATAAATAATGTAATAACAGTGTAGGGGTTCATAGTGAGCAGAGGGGTCTGGTCCCCCTGGCTAAAATCGGAATTTCCTACCACCCCCTAAAAATGTCCCCCTCCTGGGTCTTCAAAATTTTGATCCCCCCCTCACAAAGAGAAATCCTTCGAAACGGTATAACTATCAAAAAAGGTTTAAAAAGTGAAAGAATGCAACAAATTTTGTAAGAAATAGGGCATACAAAAAAAAATTGAAAAACAACAACTGTGAGCACAGAAAGTAAGGAGAGAAAACATTTTTTCCATAAAAAAATCATCCCCCCCTCAGAAATCTACCGAAATCGAGGATTCCCCCTCTAAAGTTGCCCCCCCCTACTTCTTTGAAAATTGTCTTCCCCTCTTTAAGGAAATTTTCAAAAAAATTGTTCCCCCCTCCTGAACTCAGGGGGGACACACTATGGGGTTGGGGGGTAGAAGGGCCTACCTTCAAAATCAGTTTGCTCCCCTATATTTGGATGTTATTTTAAGTGTAAAAATCAGTTCAAAAGGTTTCTTCTGAAAGAATAATGCAAACATTTGGGAGCATTAAATTTACAGTTTAATGTTTGTTTGGGAAATGCAGATCTACCTCGTTTGCTGATATTTAGAGGGATGGTTTACTGTCCAAAAACCTGGTTTTGGCACCGAAGATTTAAAAATTGATATTGTTAACTTTAATTCTTTAACTTTAAATACTTCAAAACAGAGTTCAGGATCGATTTCAATTGCACAATGCTATGAAGATACATACTTTTATAAGCAAAATACATAGTAATTATGCAAAATTAGGAGTTCGGGGCCATTTTTTGGCCAAAAATACGACTAAAACTGTAAAAAAAGCACACAAAAATGACTCGTTTTATAGACAAAGTTGCGCAAAATCACCCTCAAAATGTGGTCACTAAAACTGCCAGGGTGAGTCTAAAAAAGCAATACTTCTTATTTATCAATTGAATATTTATGTTTAATAAATTCCCGTCACTGTCCTGAATTTTGTTGACTAAAAATCAGCAATTTTATGATATTGGCCATTAAACAACTTTTTTTCTGGTTAACTTTTCTTTAATTTTTTGAAACACAAGGAAAAACAAACGCCAGCGATTCCATACGTTACTAACTGGACATTTTCAGACACGGACGGAGTAACGAACGCACAGAAAAAACACAAAAGTAAAATAACCTGATCTAATAGGACCTACGGGGGTACAAAAATTGTTGTATAGTAAAAATTGTGAAATTGCTTCATCTTAAAAAGTATTTTAAAAAAGTACGCACCCTCAGGTACAGTAGCTTCGTCTGCAGCTGCGGCACCGGCCCCTTCTCGCTCGGCCATTGCCAACTCAAAATCCCGCAACTGTTGGACCAGTGCCACATTTTGTTCGGTTAGCAGCTGAATCTGGCTCTCTTCCGAAGACATTTTTAAAATTAAGTCTAAATAAAAAGAACAAAATTTACGATTTTTTTTACTTAGTTATCAAAGTTTTCCGTCTCAATAATTTTTGACAAAAAGTTTACTTATTTTTAGTTTGACTTACCATACCATGCTTACTTAAATTGGTTTAATAGCAATTAAAAAACTTGTTTTTGAAAAATTTCTCAAGTTAAAAGATGAAAGATTGTATGAGACTAAAATAAGTCCAAGTATGTGGAAACTTTGCATAGCCGGCCCGGTTCATGCCAAAGTGTGTTTAGAAACATATGAGTGGACATAGAGCATTGTGACTCACCTTATGGCCACCATTACTATGGTCTCCTTTAGACCATCACTGCTCTCCTTTAGAGCATTGTGACTCACCTTAGAGCCACCACTATGGTCTCCTTTAGACCATCACTGCTCTCCTTTAGAGCATTGTGACTCACCTTAGAGCCACTATTACTACTTTAAAGGAAGAAACTTTTGTGAGTTCGCGATTTTTCTGCAAAAACTACTAGTTTTTCTAGACGATTTCCCCAAAACACCCACAAGCTCAACAAGAGCCATATTTATAGAGATCAATAATTGACTTTCTTTTTTGGAAGATTTATAATTTTCACAATTAAATTAAAGTATAAATTTCACAATTTATTATATTTCAGTTTGTGTTACTTTTTTAGTCAAATAAAAATATAGCAAATATATCCTTTCGGGACCCACCCCTATCCAATTCGACAAAAGTCGAACTCCCGACATTTTTTTTTTATTATTATAATAATTTTTTTTATTTTTTTTTTTATTTTTTTGTCAAAAAAGACCCTAAAAAACGATGACAAGTCATACTCATACTATTGAAAACAAGCACTAGTGACTAATGGACTTACGGCAAATAAAATAAAAGCAAAAATAATAACATGGTCAAAATCAAACATCTAGGGCCTGAAAAAACCTATTTAAGAGCCAGATCCCAATAACACGCAAATGGGTCAAATTGTTTTAGAGAAAATAGCAAAAACGTGATTCCAGGACCCAAAAAAAAACCTTTTTGGGCAATTTTAGGTGAACGAACTGACGAACGGACAAACATAGGTGATTTCAAAGGACTCCGCCGGTTGCAAAACTTTTAAAAAATATTGATTGATTTACTAGTTTAGAGGCCCCTAAACAAATTTACGTTTTAGACATAAAAGTATTTATATCCTTCTTAAATCTCTGTTACTGTATGAGCACAACTCGCCAGAGTACTTTGGAGTCTTTTTGATTTTATTAAATTATTTAAAACTTTTTTTTCTGTTTAATATGCTTTTTAAACTTGTAATTAATAAACTTCAACAGTAATTTGAGTATTCCAAAAACGCTATTAAAACACACATACTAAACAATTTACAATAAGAAAATTCTAAAAACACTAAAACATTTTTAAATACACAAACTTTTTTATAACTTTTTTAATTTTTGTTCTTTTTTCAGTGAAAAAAATTAGGATCACATGTAACATGTTTAATATTGTCTTTAGTTTCCCTCATACTTGGAGAGTCACACACCTTGCATTTGTTATTGTTTAACATCATGCAACATATTAAACAATCTTTTTCCGATATAATTGGAATATAATTATTAGCACGATTAGAATATGATTTTTTGACACCCCATCCTTTTTCACGTAAATACACAAGTTGAATGTACTCGTGTCGAAATATAAGTGCCCAGCGATTCTGAAACGTTGTTTTTTCAGAATATTTTTTAAGTTGTTGGTGTTTTTGTTCCCTTCCTTCCATTGTATTACACCCTAAACCTAATCCATATGATTCTAAACAAACTTTGGCATGAACCGGGGCGACTACGCAAAGTGTCCACATACTAGGGCTTAGTTTAGTCTCATACAAACAACACAATTTGAATAATTTTTTACACTGAGAATGCATATCATTTAGAAGGAGTTCATTGAAATCAGTCGTACGTACAGAATATGAAATTATCTTCCTTAAGTATATTGACTTCAGAAAAACTAAACACAGCTGCATTTTTATGCTACACTCATAAACATTGTCAAGAAGCATAGATATCAAATTCGGAAAATGTTTCAAATACATCTTACTTTCTATACCACGGAAACGAGAACTGAAATTTGATTCACATTTTCCCCCTTTTTCATTATACCAGGATTTAATTTTCGATGCTAATAAATTACAATTCATGCCACGATGTACAAAATCTACAAACTTATACAGCAGTGAATTAGGAGGAAGCAATGCGAAGGTCTTGATAACTTTTGTCGGCGGCTTCATTGCCAGGTTTAGTAACCTTACAAACTGTTCACAAATAACATTATTTTTTAGATGCAGTGGCTCACACTTAATATTAGAGACATAACTTCCAACAATTGGTTGGAACTCTTGACGACTCTTCAGCCCCCTTATAAAAGTAGTTATTTTTGTACGGCAAGTATTTGATGACGTAAGCGTTTCTTTAAAATTCGATACCTTCTTCGCATCAGAAACTCGCTTTTCATACTTCCATGAAGTCCAACAATTAGCATCTCCGGATTCAAAAGTCTTGTCAATGTCTCTTTTATCGCTAGCATTAACATCAGCAAATGTAGAAAAATAGTGAGCAGCTGTTGTCAACTCACCTGCTAAAAAACAAGCCATTTTCATATCATTTGGAAGCTCTCCAACTTTAAACTCAACTAATTTACCATTAATCAAGTGGACCTTACTTTCTAACATCTGTAAGTCTTTAACTAGAGTGAAAACGAAATGCTTGACGATTAGTGAATTTTCATCAATAGTTGCACCAAACAATAAAAAGTTCTCAAAACTACTAGCAATTCTTTTTCCTGTGTTTAAGAACGATACAAGAAATGAAGTTCCGATACCTGGTGCTCCATCACCACCTACAGCAATAACAAAAAGAAAGGAATCAACATTCTTTCTAGGTAGGTTTGGAAAAGATAACAGTTTATCTTCACGAAAACTATTAATGGTCAAATAAAAAGAAGCTAATTTTAAAATGTAAGTATAAGAATTTCTATAGAAACCTTCAACTGTGACACCATTACACAGTGTATTTACATTCTTTAGTTCACCTATATCAATAGAGTTACTCTTAGATGCTAAATCCTTATAAGTAATAAAGTTAACAACAGTTTTTCCTTTTAACTTTGAACTAATATTAGCACTTCGAACTTTTGAATATTTAATTTTCCCCATGACATGATGACTATAATAAATACTGAGGGATCGTTCTTTATTTTCTTCAGAAAAATAATATTCATTTGACCATTGATTGTAACAAGTTTCTTTAATTTTTTTAACAACTGATTTTTTCCCATTTAATATTAACCTGGATAGTTCAAGAGCATTACATTTCATAGTTAATGTTCTATAAAGGCCTCTAAAAGCTGGATCACAGTTATCACGGGAGGCACCATGTATAGCTTGGGCAGCATTAAATGTTTCATCTGATCGTACTTGACAAATTCTACGTTTCAGAACACCGAGGGTAGGCTTTTCTATTCTGTTCTCAAATGTTTTATTTGAAATAACAAACTTGTTTACATCACTGTTTGAATTTATGGACAATTGTTCTTTAAGGGCTTTGTGTTTTGAAGTTTTATAATCAACTTTATTTTGAGCAGTTTTAATTGACGCAAATTGTATTTTTGAATTGGCGATTAACTTTTCTAACTCTTCATTAAGTTCTAAAATTGTCTTATTTTGTCGACAGATATTTTGCTGTAGTCCATCAATTTTTTTGTCATTCAAAATAATAATATTTGATCTTTCTGCAATGCTTTCCTCTTGATTTAAAATATGCTTTTCCATGCCATTTAATTTTGTTTTGTTTTTATTGTATTTCCCTAACAAACCATTCTTGTTGTTAGTAGCTTTACTTCCTGTAGGAGCCATTATAAGATAATTAACACTGAAAGAAAAACATACACACCTTATACACCAAGTTAGCACTATGTGTACCATACAAAATCTTTTAGAATAAAAAAAACTATGCATAAAAATAACTAATCAGATTTGAAATGTTGTTTACTTACAAAGCATCTTTATTATTATTTTTTTTGTGATTAGAAGGTCAATTGTGACAAGGTACAAAGTATAAAAATTAAATAATTTTGGCAACTGAGTCGTTGTCTCAAACCGATTGGCATAAAAAAAAGATAAAATAGGCATTTTTTCACCTAATTTTTGTGGTGCTTTGAGAGAACCTGCTACCATCATCATTAAACAACTAGACATTATGCTTTGAGCATGTAGCCATTATTTTATGCCATGGTCATTTAGACCATCACTGCTCTCCTTTATAGCATTGTGACTCACCTTAGAGCCATCATTACTATGGTCTCCTTTAGACCATCACTGCTCTCCTTTAGAGCATTGTGACTCACCTTAGAGCCACCACTTATGGTCTCCTTTAGACCATCACTGCTCTCCTTTAGAGCATTGTGACTCACCTTAGAGCCACCACTATGGTCTCCTTTAGACCATCACTGCTCTCCTTTAGAGCATTGTGACTCAACTTAGAGCCACCATGGTCTATAGACTATGGTCTCCTTTAGACCCTTGTTGCTCTCCTTTAGAGAGCATTGTGAGTCACCTTAGAGCCACTATTACTCTGGTCTCCTTTAGACCCTCACTGCTCCAACACCATCACTCCTTTAAATCATTTCGAGACAAAAGCATAATGACTCACCTCACAACTAATTTTACTCAAACTTGAAAAAATAATAAATCAAAATAGTCCATTCGGGACCCACCCCTATCCGATCCGACAAAACGCCGAACTCCCGACATTCTATTTTCATAATTTATTTCTCCTATTTGTAAAATCTTTACTTCACTATAAACCGGAATACTTTTGTTGTGAAATTTATTTTTAAAATATTAATGATGGGGACAGGTTCTCTCTCTATCCACCTACGAATTTTAACTTCTTATTGAAATTATGTTTAAATTTTAAAAATGTTTAACCATTCGGGACCCGCCCCTATCCGATCCGACAAAATGTCAAACTCCCGACATTCTATTTTCATACAAGTCTTTTTTTTAAATGGATTCCTAAGTAATCTGACAAGTTTGGCTCATTTTCATTTTGAAAATTAAAAAATTATAAAAATGCTATTTATTTTGTGTAAAAAATGAAGTTTAAAGATTATATTACACCTGTATACAGATTCTTGGGAAAATTAAAACATCATAAATGCTGTAAAACAGTTTTTAACAATTTCTTTTTACATAACTTTATTAAGGTGAACTTTATTTTGAACATTTTTTTTTTCATTTTGTGTACAAATTTATAACGGTTCTCGAGATAACGAAGTTTAAAGTTTTTGTGAATCTGTATACAGGTAAATGTTTGGAAAAGCTAAATGACATCATAATAGGACTACATACCAGTATTTGTTTGAATTAACAAAAGCAATGACCAGCAATTCAGGGGAAACTGATTTTCAGAAACAGTCAAATAAAAAAACACGTGAAATCACATAGGGGCAAAATTTTCAGTTACAGAAGACGTTGCAGTGAAATAGCTATTTGCACTGCAGGAATTTGACGTGAATTTTAAAGCTTTTACCTTTTTGATAAAAAAATTGTTTTTAATCCAATATTTGTACTGAGATAATAAAAGTATTGAAATAAATTGTTGGATGGTCTATTTATCCGCACTTCGTTCGGTCCATGCGGTTTGACCTCGGCAGAGCACTTAGGAATCCCTTTAACTTTTTTTTTTCTTTTTTTTTATATATATATATAAACACATTTAATTATTGAACATATTAAACTTGGAATTGAATTTGGAAGAACAAAACTGTTTTTTAAAACATCTCAAAATAATCTATTAATTTTTGACCTGAACTTTTGATCTAAAAAAAACATGTCAACTTACTAATAACTACAACACACTCCATAGTTATTATACACAGAATAATTAACACTGATTGAAAGTGTGTGTGTACTAAAACTATAAAACAAAACAGCTGGTTTTTCATCTGAGCATAAAAACTGTGCAGTATTTCCGGATTTTTTCTTTACAAAGAGGTCATCTAGATCAAGACAATGACCAGTTATTTCATTTAAATGAAGACGTAATGCCCCTAGATGAGTAAAAGCAATTCTAACACTCTTTTTCATTGTCATTTTGTTTTTGGTCTGTCGCTTAACAGTAAAAGTTCGACCGAAATCAGTATGGAACTCTTGCAGAGCATTAAAAAAAAGCAAGAAAAGTGTTGGATGTAGAATCTCTTTCACTTCAACGAGCCACGAGTTTCTAAACTTTTCGCGAAATGTTAACTTTCTGTTCATAGACACAACAAGTCGCGAGAAATGCCAAATTAACAAATCACATGCAGATAGATTTTTACTTTTCAACATAGCATATGAATCCATATTCATTTATATACTAAAAATAAAATAAATGTTTCAATAATTGTTTCTTGAACAACAATATAACTTTCACTTTGTTATTCAAACAAGAATATTAAAACTATCAATAAAGTAAACTTTGCGGAAAAAACTTTTACAACAATGACTTCAAGTCTTATTTTTGTATATAGTAATTAACAGATACAACCAACAAAACATTTGTTTGAAAAGATTTCTCAAAGGAATTTAAAATGGCTTGTATGAACAGTTCAAGTGAATTAATTTTTAGCAGATGAAATGAATTACTAGTTTATCAACAGGATTTTAAATTTGCCGAGAAACTGCAAGATCAGATTTTTTTTTTTAATTATCAAAACAATTTTATTCTATTTATTACTTAAAAGTTATGCGATTTAAAAAATCTACTAAAGTGTTAAGTGCATCAGAAAGAGAAGTTCTATCATGTATATTCACTTGTTTCATTTTCCTACCTGTTTGAAACAAAAAATCAAATTTTGAATAATAGCCAATGTATTTCACCATATATCCAACTGAGTATGTATCGGTTAATTTGTTTTGAGGTGAATTTGGTATGTTACGCAGTTCATATGCCAGGAACCGATGTTTTAAATTGTATTTATCTCTAGAAGCTTGAGACAAATTGTAAATTACAGGTTTTGATACCAATGTAGCTTTACCAAAGTCAATTATTTTTACCTGTGTTAACATGGAACCAATAAGTACTATGTTGTCACTTTTAATGTCGTTATGAAGGATGCCTAGCTTATGCATATACATTATACCTTCTATTACTTGCTTAACAACCACAACCCATTGAAATTTATCTATCTTGTGAGAGTGCATAACTTTATAAATTGTATGAACTAATGGACTACCATCAGGGCTGAGTGTACCTAGAAATTGGATTATGAGAAAATTTGGCATAACAATTCCAAAGCAATAAGGAAACAGTGGATGACCACTGAAAAGGTGTAAAACTTTAGCTTCACACAGAACATCAATATTATGTGATAACTGTAAAGAAATTTCTTTTTGCACAGCCAAAATACCAAGGTCTTTGAACTTCACAATGCTCAAATTACCGAAAACACCTTTTAGGTTTGTAAATTTAATATGCACAACAACATCACGAGTGAGAGTAGCTGGCATACTTTGTAAATGTAATGACAATGCATTCTTTACTGCTGTTCTCTGTTGAGTGACACTTGGTTTATACTTTGAAGTTGGACGAATAAAATGATTGCTAGATGTGGGTATGCATTTAGATTTATTGCGTAAGGAAACTTTTAAGTGTCTATTTTCAGCTTTGGTGGAAATTAATTCTCTTTTAAGATTTTCAATGGCAATTTTTTTTTTAATTTTATCGTTTTTATTTTTCTCTTTCTTTGCTAACTTCTTTGCCTTCAGATCTTGCTGCCTTCTTTTTACTGCTTCAAGTGAACGTTTTCCCATGTTGTTATACTGTATAATGAATATTATGTTACTCTCTACTTATTACAGATTATTAATTAATAAGATTTCGTTAAAGACAAATCTTAGGCTGGTATAGATATTTAATCAACAGCTTTCATAGTGAGTATAAATATACACACTACGAAATATGTATTTTGGATAATAATTAATCAAACAAATTGAAAAAAGACACGCTAAATACTGTAACTACACGTTTTTTTTATAAGAACATTCGGAAGGCATTAAGCCTTGAGCTTTTCTTAACTTTTGCGTAAACTAAGCCTAAGTTCTTAACATGTTCTTAACTTTGAATCGATTTTGGCTGTTGTTTTTTAAGAAAAGTTATATCAGAAAACAATAAACAAAAAGAAAGTACTAATAAGCATACTTTATACGTCAAAATATGTACATTTAAATGAAAGAAAAGACTTATATGATACAGTTTAAGAGTAGATAACAAATATATATAGGATTATTAGGTTTTCTAGCTCTGGAATGTTCCCAACACAAGCACAAATTAAGCCTTTAAATTCTTAAGCTGTTCTCAACTTTTGGAATTTTAAGCCTTGGCGTTCTTATAAGCTATGTTCTTACAAAAAAAAAACGTGTATCATATAATAACCGCCCTGTGTAATTTACGATCACACGATCACGATCACCAGAAAATACGATCAGCTGCATAAACTATTGTAATTTATTGAATAAGTCTATCATAAAAACAAAAGTTTCATATTAACGCACACAACTATATAATTTATGCAGCTGACCGTATTTTCTGGTGATCGTGATCGGGTGATAGTGATCGTAAATTACACAGGCCCTATAATAACTTGCAGAAAACTGTGTGGAAAAACATGTTTTATAGACCGCAAGCAAGAAAACCAACAAGCTTGTCAGAAAATCAAGAAAACTACAATAACACGGTTATAAAATTGGAACATATTATTGTAAATACACAAGCGAAAATGACTGAGTTATATAATTAATGCAAAACTTATGCGTGTAAAACTTTCCAGTGATATTACATTACGCCCTTGATAAATAACACAACTGCAAAGCACCTGACAAAGGACAATTTTTGGCAAAAAATAGACCATGTACGGCAGAAACTTGTTTCAGCAGATATGTTTGGGAAAAAAAGTTATCCACAAAACTTATAGCATTTCAAATTCAAAAGGAGGCTTGGATCAGGGGAAAAGACAGTGTCTGTCAAAAGATAGATAAAACTGGTCATAAAAAGCTTATTAATAAAGTGTTTTTGTATTTTAATTTCTTGAAAAAACATTTTATTTCTCGGCACAAAATTTCAACGTTCTCAAGGACATATATCTGGGAGGTTACTAATTCTTATTTGCAGTCCTGACAATATGAAAAGGACACTTTTTAAATGGCCATATTTATAATAAGGAGTTAAAAAAGGCAAGCTAACTTGATGATTAAAATATTTTTTCTAATATGGGATTACATTTTTTTAAGTCAATGAAGTGACAAAATTAAAATTTAAAAATTTGAGAACTCAATCGATTCGGATTTGACACGATACAAAAGCAAAGTGTCTGGTCCTAGATAAAATGATTTGCCACTACTAGCTATTGCTAATGTGGTTTGTCAAATATCAAGAGTTAAGTTCCCAAGTAAGTCTAAAAAACCAATAGGCATAATACAGTTTACATTTTACCCACACTCTTAAAACAATTTTTTAATTATTAAGTATAGACCTTTAACTCCTTATTATATATATGATCATTAAAGGGGCGGTAGATAAAAATTATATATCAGTGCTCTTATTTCCACGTTCGTGAAAACATACACATCCTAAATTCAGCCAGATCTCTGGGGTGCCAATAAACTAACAGGGCATAATATAATCCCAGCACCAAAAATTTGGGAATAAGTTTTCCCAGCACCCAGACATTCACCAAAAATATTTTCCCGGCTGCCCGACACTCACCAAAAAAATTTTCCGGCCCCTTAGACATTTACCACAAAAAGTGTTTCCCGCCCCCAGGCTGTGCTGTTCGGTAAGACTTTATTTTGAACAATACAATAGTCTGACATCAGCTAACAGATTTTTTTCCGATTTTCGTTTCCATATAATTAGCTTTCTTCAGGAAAATAAAAGTATATTTATTTTGCACTGGCAACCTTCGTGCCTATATCTACATACAGCCTAAGGTTTTTGACAAGTAAGTGTACCGGTATATAGACGGGTTGCGGCTTACTCAATGCGCATGCGTCAGAACAAATTCTCGGAAACTCTGTCAGGCAAAAAGCTTAAGGAAACATTAAGAAATGAAAAAAAAGGTTATACTTGAATAAAATTTTAAAGATTTATAGACGCACTAAAATATTTATACTTTTTAAAATATGTTGAAGATAAAGTGATCATACAGCAAATATTTAAATTTCAAAGAAATCCGCCAGCTCAAACTCTTTTTATTGAGCATTGTTTACACCTCGCTTAACACTTGCCTGTTAGTTTTATAGTTTTTTGCCTGACAGGAAATCGATGGAAATTTAAAATCGGGTCGTTGTTTGTAAACACGGCAACCCGTCTATAGAATTTTTTTACACCTACGTTCAAAATTTCTGGTTCTATTGTTTGACAATGAATGTTGACAGTTGACTTGGTGAAAATAGTCATTTTGCTGGTTTTAACTTTTTTTAGGTGATGGAGTGGCAAGAAATAGCAAGATTATAAAGTTTACATTTTTTTAACACAAAAATTAAAGTTTTTGAGAAAATTTAGATGCTTAAAATTAGAGAACTTGGCAGAAAAATGAGAGAAAAAACGGGAAAAAACGCTATTTATATAAAGACTGATTTCAAGCAAAAAACACAAAAAAACAAAAAAGTGAAATTATAGAAAGTTACTTCAATACATGAATTAACACAAAATAGTCACAATAAGAGACAATTAAAAGCATTGAGTACTTTCCATAAGCAAAACATAACTGTGATTATTAACCATGACAAAAACATCGCTCAACAAACCTTCTTTGTAAACTTGATCTTGGGAATGAAACTTCAAACAGATCTTCGAACTAAATCCGTTCGGTAACTACGGAAACATATAAACAAACCTGATTCTCCGTACACCCTTCATCACTGCAGGGGTGTCACATAAAAATTTAAAAAATCACCACGAAGGAAGGTTTTGGGAAATCTCCATTTTGGATGCTTTTTCAAAATTCCGACCGTCGACGGCCCGATTTCTTTCTGAATTTAGATGTACATTTTTTAGTGCGGAATTTCCCGCCGTGTTTATAAAGAGTTATATTAGGGATAAAAATATAAATTAGCATAAAATGTTGGACTACCAGTGAATAAGACGATGATACAAACCACTGTTAAGAGTAAGAAATTGTTTAGACTTTACTAAAGGAATATACCATTTCACTATCTCAAAAAAGAAACACAGAAACATGTAAAAAATTTGCGGAGGTAAACAAATCAATTTTTCTAACATTTGACTAAGAAATATAGCCATCAAAATCATAAGAAATATAATTTTTGGATAGTCAAACCTTTTTTTAACTACATATTGGTAATATCTCAATTTTTCAGGTGAAAATATGGTAGTGTCTTTAATGGTTAATACATTCCATTATTTAAATATGATGCACATTAGACTTTGAAATCAGTAATCTTTTCAATACAAAAGAAAAAATACTGTGAATCGTTGTGAAAATATCACATGCATTGTCATTCTCTTCATCAGAGTCTGGAACAACCTAGATAGTAGAATTTACACTTCAGTTTGTTTTTGTGTAATAAAACAATGAACCAATACCAACAATTTATATTTAAATAATGTGAAGTTATTTTTTTTTCATTTATTGGTAATAGAAAATGCCTTAAAAATGATGATTGTAAAAAAGCAGAAGTATTGGTGGCCATCATCTTTTCTATATTTTTGCTTTCGATTATATTCTTCTGTCAAATGGGTAAAGAAAAAGTGCTGTTTGTAAAAAAATATCATTAATCATTGACTTTAAATATTTTCACATAATCAGTCACATAACAACCCCTGAAAAAATGTAGTTCCATTTTGTTTATCCATTCCCTGCCTACCCCCAGAAAATTTCAAATCATAAAGTTCACCTCTTGTACTATTTTCAGTTCCCCTTTAGAAATGATACCATGGGCATAAACATAATGATATCAGCAAAATACTCATTCAAAACCGTATGGAGACAAAAGATTTCAAGAAACATATACATTTTCAAAATACAAAGTTCAAATTTGAAGAATTATACTAAAGCTAAAGCCAATGTGGCGTCTTGTTATATTTATTATCTTACCTCTACGTTATTATGGATACGTTGCATACAATTTTGAATCTATAAAAAAACAATATGCAAAATATGTATGATGCTAACAGATAAATTGAGTGGCTCACATCAGGCGCCAAAAAAAAGTTACCTGGCTAAGTATTCTCTTTGAGACTCAATGATTTTAGTTGAAAAACAAAATGCACTGTGTGCTCATTACTCATTGTTTTCAAAGGACATTTGTGATAAAATCTAGTTTGAAGATATGATATTATTTTCTAAAGCTTTGATTATTGAGCTCATACATGGATATATAAGCTTTTGCATGCACATTTTGAATTATTCGAATGTAAATGGTATTTTTCAATTTTAAAGTGGTCGTTTTAAATTATATAATTGAAACATTGCCTTGGTCGAAAAGTAAATCAGCTCCTGGAATCGTTTGGAAACCATGATGAACTTACACATCTGCAAATAAATTAATTGTCCATGATTTTCTTTAATGGGGGAGGGTGTGGTGGGACACAGTCACGAACATTTGTAAAATCAATCCCGTGTCTGGTCTAACTCACATTAATGTAAAAATCTCAATTACCCACTAAAAAAAATTATACTCTAAAATGTTTTAAGGTCACAATAAATGACACCCTACATTATATGAATGATATTTACAAAGTTCACCACGGACACATAACTTAGAGAGGTTTTAAACAACCTTGGTTGGAAGAAGGCTTTATCTAATAAAGGCACAAAACAAAACTGCGTTGTGATGTCATAGATCCATAAGTTTCACTTTCACAAAATGTTACATATCTTGAGAACGAAATCAGATTTTTTAACGAAATAAAAAGCATAATACTCCATATCGGAAGGCCTTTAATCTAAGCTACAAACATGCAAAAACGGTTGGGATCCCTTTAAGATAGCTTTTTTTTTATAAACCATTTGTATAGGCT
>JAUOBW010098895.1:0-15032 GCA_032360285.1 Lepidozona retiporosa | reverse complement strand
CTCGTTTCCATTTTTCATTATTATTATGCAAATCGGTCTCCATGGAGATGTTTATAAATGGCATCCATATTTTTTTTTGTCGCCCTGATACGGCCACCTATTTGTAAACATTTTAAACAGAAGTCATTGACGCAGCGCAATATTTTAATGTTACTTTATACAGTTTAGATGATTATTATATGTTATAAAATGTTAATTTATTTTAGAAAAAACAATAATTATGACTGGTAACACCCCAAAAAACGTAAAACTGCATTAACATAGAATAGTTAAGTGTGTCTTCGGACTTACGGGAATTTACGGAATTTACTAGTAAAAATAGGGCGGGCGTATCAGGGCGAGGTTGGCCGCATCAGGGCGACAAACTATGACTCAGAATTTTACAGATTTGGCGAGTTTCTATACATTAGGTCATTGCTTAAAACTACTTTAGCAACCGCAAGGGACCAGAGACAACACAGAAAAAAGATGGAGTTTACAGCGTAAGTCTTATGATTTTTTTTTAAGGAAAACGCAAACAGTGGCCGTATCTGGGCGAACCTCCTCTATAAGTAGTCACACTCACTAGTTCAGCGCCAACATTTTCCAGCTCACGGGGCTTTGAAACAGCTGTGTTGGGGTGGTCTGGTGGACAAGATAGAGATTTTATAAATCATTTTTACCCCTGGAAATTTGCTGTTTTGATTTCCCTGGAAAGGTGATGATTTTGCAGAAAAATCCTAAAAGTGAAATTACATGCCCTGGATTTTAATAATTGTGTAGTGTATACTTACTGGTGTTGTTTCGGGAAGAGAAACGCTACGTATATATCTTCTGAAGGAATTTGCAACATGGTTTTTCTCATTTGAATTATAAATCTCATTTTTATCCAAACTGATTTCCATTTTCTCACGATTTCCATTGTTAATTTTGTCTTTTAATGCTGGCCCCAGCGACAGAAAAGCACCTGATACATTGTTTGTAAGATGCAATAAGCAAAACACAATCTGAAAACTAAATAATGTCAAAGTTCCACCAAGCATCTTCTCTTCAGATCATTACATTATGTTTTGTTTTGTTTTGTCTTGTCTGCGTATGTTTTCTGTTTTGTCTTGGTTGGTTTCGTTTTCTTTTTTTAATCTATTTTGGTTTAAGGCCATAGTTTAAAGTAACGGTACAAGTTTTTCTCCACCTCAGAGATTAATTAGAGATTAGAATTAAAACATTTTAATAAAATAAAATTATTTTTTTTAAATAAAATTAATTTTAGTTAATTAATTTCAAAGGGGCTGTCCATTGAAAGAAAACAGTTTATTTTTTTTCAACTGATAATTTCCAATCTCAGACAATTCAACCTAATGTGTGTTATTCATTACGCTGTGGAAAATACAGAAACTGGAAACATGCCAATTCAGAACAGATAAAATCTCCTTCGTCGATTTTTTGGTATAAATGAGGCACGTGAAATATGAGTAATACACCTTTCCCGAGATTATTGCGCAGTTTTCTGAAATACATGGAAACGAGGTGGAGTATGGTAAAATGTAAACATTCCGAAAGTTAACAACACATGTTTTTTTAATCTTATTATAGACAACTGTTTGAGTTTTTAGTTTGAGAGAAATGAAAAGTAATATAATAATGCTGTGTTGTTTTGTTTATAAAGAATGTTGAATGAATGTTGTAAATTTAAAAGAACAATTTATTAAAGTGGTGGTTTAATAGTTATCCATTATATATTTGTTATTTAACTTTAGAGTAAAAAGCATGACTGATAAAGATACCTACCCGGATTCGATCAAGAAACGTCCTGAAAGAAATGTCTCTGGTGGTTTTGGCAAATACTGTTGTATCCCTGGATGTAAAAGTGCTGCATATGACAAGAACAGAGAAAAAACTTCCATAGGATTATTTCAAATACCTTCATCACAACCTGACCGCTCTAACTGGCTTAGTGTCTTAAAAAACGTACGACGAAAAGGTGGCTCTGATAACTTTGACCCAGAGAAAAAAACGACTTTTATTTGTGAATTTCACTTTAAATTAGATGACATTAGGATTACCCTTGGTGTTGGTCGTAAGAAGGTTATTCCTGGTAGAGTGCCTTCTATATTTAGCAATAAAGAATTAGAAACAAAGCCTAAAAGAAAATCTCCTAAAAAGAGAATAATTGAAAACTTAATAGAAACATCTAGTGAATCTATTATTGAATCTGATTCCTCAGACGATGAGCTAGATTATGGCGAGGATCCATATTTTGTACCAGATGTAGAACAGTCTGAAACAGAGTTACTAAAATCAGAGAACTCCGATCTTAAAAAACAACTAGAAGATCTTAAACATGAAAACGGTTTAATCACATCTCAAAATATTGGATACAAAAGTGTATTATATAACTATGAAAATATCTCGAAAAACAAAAATCATTTTCGTAGTGAAACAGGCATCGAAGTTGAAAGTTTTGAAACGCTATTTGAATTTCTTAACCCTGGAGAAGATTGCTGTAACATTAAATTGCATGATACCTCAAAACGAATATCAGAGCAAAAATTCACAGAACAAGAAGCTCCAGGGCTAAAGAAAGGCCCAAAACCTAAACTATCTTCAAAAGAGCAATTGTTTTTGTACCTTACATGGCTGAGAAATGGATTTACCTTAGGACATACCGGATGGCTATTTAACATTCCAAAGGCAACAGTATCTAGGTATCTCATAACATGGTCTAACTTTTGCTACTTTTCCTTAGGCTCTGTTCCCATTTGGCCAACAACCGAACAAGTGAAACAGACTATGCCCGAGAGTTTTAAACGTACTTATCCATCCACAAAGTGTATTGTGGATTGTACAGAGTTGTATTGTCAACGACCTTCGTCTCTAGCAACACAGAGCTCGTTATTCTCGCATTACAAATCACACGTAACCTATAAAGGCTTCGTAGGGTGTTCACCATCTGGAGCTATCACATTTGTCAGCCAGCTCTTTGATGGATCAATCTCTGACAAAGAAATAGTCAGACAGTCTGGATTTTTAGAAGAGTCATTGTGGGAACCAGGCGATAGTGTCATGGCTGACAGAGGATTCACTATTGAGCAAGAGCTTGCTGCTTTAAATGTGAGCCTAAACATTCCAGCATTTTTAAAAGGGCGTTCGCAACTAACTGTTGCAGAGATAAAAGAAAGTCAGACGATAGCCTCTGTTCGCATACATATTGAAAGAGCTATACAAAGAGTCAAGAAGTTTCGAATACTTAGGAACGAGATTCCTCTAACTCTGCATGGCTCTGTCAATCAAATATGGACAGTATGTTGTCTGCTTTGCAATTTTATGCCTCCATTAATACGTCAAGAATGAATAATAACAACATCCATAACAAAAAACTTTCTTAAAATACATCATATTTAATATAAATCTTTATGATACTTTACATTTTGTTAGTATTTATTTTACATACATTATAACCTCAGATTTTTGATAAATCACTCCTTTATTAAATAATAAGTACGCTTTTTTTATAAGCAGCTAGGACTCAATTGATTTTTGTTAATAATTATTATTTGTTATCCAAATCTGAAAACTCCTTCCAAAAATACAACTTAATTTTCCATGAATAATGAAAACTATTATTAAATGTAAGCGTATTTCTTTAGTAAATTATCTATAAACGTTTAGTATTGTTTTCCAAA
Source organism: Lepidozona retiporosa (assembly GCA_032360285.1). Lineage (NCBI taxonomy): Eukaryota > Metazoa > Mollusca > Polyplacophora > Chitonida > Ischnochitonidae > Lepidozona > Lepidozona retiporosa. The sequence continues at coordinate 11,370 of JAUOBW010098895.1, read as the reverse complement.
AACATACTACCACCTTCCAAAAAATATTTTTTCTAGGATCCCTACTTCCTTTTATAAAAATCCCCATACACTACACACCCCATATATTTTAGAGCATATAAATCTATTATTTTTTGTGTATATTAGCTTTTATTAGTCGGGATGTAAATACTATTAAACAAGCACAACTGTATCTAACTATATGTTTTCATTGGTTTTCTCGTCATTTTACTCATTGTGGTATTGATCTGATACTTTAGGCAACATATAATTTCTATAAAATTCATTTAATTTTGGAACCATTTCAATAAAGTAATCAATGTCAAATGAAATTCGAATAATAATCATACATCTAAATGTATACACAACAAAATCACAATATTTAGCACCAGCCAGACCAAGATTCATTTGAATTTGCGTATAGTATCCATTTGGGTGGTTCCTTTTTAGAACGAGTTTTCCCTCAACTTTTGCGACAAAAAAAGATTCGTCTTTTAAAAGATCTTGCAACCCACAGTTTCTTTTTGTTTTAGGGCATTTGATTTCTATCAAACCAATGGTATCGTCTGTACCTATAGACTTGTCACTTATTAGGCCACATGGACTAGCTACGAGCCAAAATAAGTTAGGTTGAATCAAACAGCCTGCTTCTCTGACTTCAACATCCCTATTAAGTTTAAAACGAATGATATCTACATATTTCTCAAGTGCAATAGGCTCATACATTTTACTATGTTTTAAAGCGTCCCTGATCGTTGCAGGAATGTCTGTGGTTTGAGTTTGAGAAATATATTGATCTGTTATAGATTCAAAATTTTTCTTTCTTATAAATATTTTGTGTGCATCACTAGAATTTATTTTGTTTCTTTTACTGTAAGTCCATAACTCACCGTATTTTTCATTTGCTGTGTCTCTTTCTAATGATTGCGAATTTTTCTTGTTAATTTGAATAGTTTTTAAATAACTCTTTTCCCTTTCTGATAGATTCCACGATTGGGGGATGACTTCGTGATCATGTACAATAAAATTCATTGGAAGACCAATGTAATAATGTTCAGTATTGTAGGAAGATTCCACATTATTTATATTGGTATCTATTTCTGTTGAGAATCCAACAGGATTTAAGTGAAAGGATAAAGGCGACCCAATAATAAATTTACCATACTTCGTGTTTATTAAATTCTGCCGATTTTCTACAGGGGTCACACAGCATGCGAAGCCTATATTTTTGTCTTTGGCCTGCAAACTAGTTTCCATTTTTAATATTCTCGTATGTATTGATTGCTTTGATTCATTTTTCCTTGGATCGTACAAGGTTGATGAAATACCTTTCGATGAGACTTGTTTTTGGATTACAGTTTCAAGAACTGGTGCCTTGGACGACGATTCTCCAGGGATACCCCACTGTCTTAATCGACTAGTACAAGCTATCTCCTCAGGGACATTTTTTAATTGACTAAGGGAGTAGTCTGCAATCTCGAAAAGGAGAGCCATTACATGATTACAATAACCACTTTGTCCAGCTGGACACGAGCACTTTCCTTCTACAACCTTTCCATTGATTTTGTCTAATGTAACAGTAATATTTCGTTTGTCCTTTTTCATACTTGCCTTACATTTTCCATTTATATAAAATTTATTATCATCCCATTGCGTAAATATAGAGTCAGCAGATAAATACCTTTCATGTTTGAATTTTATTCCCCTATCAAGTGTCTTGATAATAGCTGTGTTTGGTGTTTTACCACTCTTTAAACGATGTTCTTCAATCTCCTTAATTGTAAAAACAGGGAGATGTATCAAACACTTTCCCCAAGGTCGACCTTCGAGGTCAACAGTCATCTGTTGGGGTGTTTCCGCTGAGGTTAAATTGTTAATATAATTACTATTTACATTCGCTATTATCATCCTGATTTGTTTTTGATCAGCGTAAGTAAGTAATAGACTAAGTTTAGTCGTTCTTATATCGCGTCTCTCTCATTTCTTCAAACTGACACGGCAATCCCGTAAAATCCCGTGAAGGCAATAGAACAGACTTTTTTAAGTCTAACTCAGACCAAGATTGTTGTAAATTTAACTATGCGATGTTGGGCGTCGAGTACCTGCTGCGTATAAATTTATTTGCTGTGTTTATCCAATGAACATGAAACTTGGTAGGTAGGTGCACCTTGAAGATACAAAAACGAAACAAAATAGTCAGCTTTTAAAAATCTTCGAGGAGTCCTCGGCCGATTTTAGCAAATAAAAAATATTTTTTTTTTGTAATAATAATTTTGAACGTCCGATTTAACTGATATTTGGTACATTAAATTTCCCCACTGCAACAGATATATTTGGTCAGTTTCAGGTCAAAATAATAAATTTTGATGCAAATATAGACTTAAGTGAAAAATTATCTGATATATTGCTGACGTCATAAATATGCCACTAAGAAAGATAATAACATAAAATACATTTAAACAAGGTAATTGGGGTGTAGTACCACAGCTCAATAAAAAAATACATGATCCTGTTATGCAATAAAGTTGATATTTTACATGATAATTTTTGAAAAGCTAACATATTTTATCTGACCGCAAAATTACGACAGGTTGGAGTTATTTTACGTCATTTTACGTATTTTTACAAATATTCTCAACAGGTGACCTCTCAGTATGTTGCTATTTCGTTATAAAATAATCACAAATAAAAAGCATTAAAAAGATTTTTTAAGAAATATTGAGGGTCAAAAATTGTTAGAAAAAAACATATCCAATCGAGGGGAGTTTACTATCGAAACTTTAGGAGGTATACCTAGGGGTCCGAATTTTTTTTTTACTTAATAATATTATTAAAGGATTATCGTTCACATATTAAAAAGGATTTTCTCAAATAAAATTCGTTCTTGAGAAAAACGTATTTTTCAAAATAAATGCGGTACTACACCCCTCCCTCTCTATGCATATCCCATTCAGGCAATCTTTTAGTATATAATATACTGAAATTCTTCACTCTATTAACTTAATATTCTAACACAACACTATTTGTAAAGACAAAAAACGAAAAAAAAGTTTATTTATTTTATTGCCACACGAAAAAAAATACAGGATATCATTTGCCATAACCCCAGAAGAGAAAATACAGGACATACGACATATATACGAACACTTTTCAGTACATTTGGTGCATGTACCTACAATCGTGGTGATAATATATTGAAACTTTTCAACATTTTAGAATTATTTTTAAAATCACTGCGCCACATGACGTTTTTTCATTTATCGAACTATCAGGAAATTAAACGTCAGTAAAGCGCCAAACTTTAAATAACTACATTCAGTACATACGTGAATTTACTTGTTTCGTCTCAAAATGTATGACCGAGATTGTAGAGATGAGAAATTGCTGCGATTTATAAAAAAATACATATTTTCCATATAACATTTAATCAATATAATAATAATAGTTTTGATATAAAAGCCTAGAAAAAGGTCAAGAAATGAACAGTAAACTTATTTTGTTAACTATTTATTATTATTTTTGTTTTTATTTTATTTCTTATTTGTCCATCGCATGCATTTTATTATTTATTAATTTTTATATTTTTTTCATGACAATGATATCTAAGTATATATTTAGGGTATGTAGTCTGGCAGGGAGAATTTTCAAGTTACCGGCGCGATAACTATATCTCAATGGCGTGCGGCAATTGGTAATTTTAAATCTCGTGGATTACTGAGACCCAAAGATCTTACCGCCTCTCTTATTTTTCATTTATTTTTTGTCGAAATCCCATTCCTTTTCATAAAGGTGCTAAATGTAATAAAAATCCCGTCTATAGTAAATTGCATAAGTATTGGGATATTATTCCTGCTATTACCCTTGTTAATTTTTATATATTGTTTCTTTTCTACTTATCCCAATTTGCGATGCTGCAATTTTTTCCTTAATACAAATAACATTAAAGTCTTATTGTATGAAACTACCCTTTATATTCATATTTCAATGCGTTTTGTTTACAATGTATGCCTGCATACCTTCGCGAATCGAAGAGCGTTTACCAAGTTCTTAGTTACACATCTTAAACCATTTACGTATACTCTACAGGTATGCCTGATTGTAAACTTTTTTTTTGATACTTGCCTTTTAGCCCGGTGTGGCGATATCGAATCAAATCCTGGTCCGGAAAATTCTTTTTCTATATGTCACTGGAATTTAAACGGAATAACTGCACATGATTACATTAAGCTCTCAATGATTGAAGCCTATAATTCAGTATATAATTATGATGTGATTTGTCTGTCTGAAACTTTCTTAGATTCTTCTCACTCAAAGGATCACGAGTCCTTAAAACTGGAAGGTTATGAAATTTTAAGAGCGGATCACCCAAGCAATACTAAACGAGGTGGTGTTTGTATTTATTACAAGGATCATCTGCCTTTAAAAATAAGAAATGATATTACTACTCTTAGTGAATGTCTTATAATTGAAATCAATATTAATAGGAAAAAGTGTTTCGTAACATGTATTTATAGATCACCGAGTCAATCATCTGATGAATTCAATATTTTCTCTAACGAATTAGAAAAAACTCTATCTAATTTAAACCTTGAATTTCCCTTTTGTAGTCTGGTGTTAGGTGATTTTAATGCAAAATGTAATCGATGGTGTGTTTCGGATATATCTGACCAATATGGTTTAGAGCTAGATACTTTATCTACATCTAATGGCTTCACTCAAATTATTCATGATCCAACAAATCATGAGCCCAATAAAAATCCAACTTGTATTGACCTTATTTTTACCAGTCAACCAAACTTAATAGTTGAAAGCGGTACTCACCCTTCTCAATACCCAACGTGTCATCATCAAATAACATATGTTAAATTGGATTTAAATGTAATTTCACCCCCTACCTATAAACGGGAAGTCTGGGATTATCAAAAAGCGAATATAGACCTGATAAAAAGGGCTATCTCCTCTTTTAACTGGGTGAAAGCTTTTTCTAATATTGATATCAATGATCAAGTTAGCTTACTTAATTCAACTATTTTGAATATATTTCGAAATTTTGTTCCGCATAAAACTATTACCTGTAATAGTAAAGACCTGCCCTGGATCACCAGTGAAATAAAAACTAGTTTGCGAAAGAAAAGTAGAATTCACAAGAAGTACCTAGGAAATGGGAGAACTCAGAATGACCTAAACGCTTTAAATGCTATATCAAAAACATGTTCTGATGCTATTTTGTTATCTAAAAAATCTCATTTAAATAAACTGGCCCAAAAATTAAGGGATCCTCATCATGGCCCGAAGGCTTACTGGTCTGTATTAAATAGATTTTTAGGGAAAGTAAAAATTCCTAAAATACCCCCGCTTTTAGTTGACAATATTTTTGAAACCAATTTCTTAACAAAAGCGAATATATTTAACAACCATTTTGGTAAACAATGCACCATCCTTAATAATGGGAGTACCTTACCTGAACTTGTATATAAAACCGATAGCCGTATTGATTGGTTAACGATCGAAAACGAGATTATTCTTAAAATTATTAAAGACTTGAATATTTCTAAAGCTCATGGCTGGGATGGTATCTCGATAAACATGATTAAATTGTGTGGGGATTCTATAGCTATTCCCTTGAATATAATCTTTAGAAATTCTATTGAAAATGGTATCTTTCCAGATATCTGGAAATACGGGAATATTGTACCTGTTCACAAAAAAGAGGCGAAAAATCTTGTAAAGAATTACAGACCTATAAGTCTTCTACCAATTTTTGGTAAAATCTTTGAAAAAGTTATCTACAACAGCTTATTTCAATATTTAAAATCTAATAATCTACTTTCCAAATGCCAATCTGGTTTCTTACCGGGAGACTCAACCATATCACAGTTAATTAGTATAACCCAGGATATTTATAATAAATTTGACGGGACACCATCTTTAGAAACTCGTGGTGTTTTTCTTGATATATCTAAGGCTTTTGATAGAGTATGGCATGAAGGACTATTACATAAATTGAAATGTCACGGTTTAGAGGGTAAATTGTATGACCTTCTCTCCAATTATTTATCTAATCGCAAACAGCGAGTTGTTTTAAACGGTCAAAATTCTAGTTGGGTTGAAATAGAAGCTGGTGTACCACAGGGATCAGTCTTAGGTCCTCTTCTATTCCTAATTTATATAAACGATCTACCCGAAGGTATTCAATCAACAGCAAAATTATTTGCTGATGACACGTCGATATTCTCAGTAGTTAAAGATATTACAAAAACATCCGAAGAGTTAAATTCTGATCTATTAAAAATCAATGACTGGGCTTATAAATGGAAAATGTCCTTTAATCCGGACATTAATAAACAAGCAACCGAAGTGATTTTTTCACACAAGAAAAAAACTCCTGTACACCCCCCAATATTTTTTAACAACTCCCAAGTAGTATCCCTAAAATCCACTAAACATATAGGCATGGTACTCGATTCTAAACTAACGTTTGATCCTCATTTGAGTGAGAAGAAATCTAAAGCCAATCGTGGAATTGGAAATTTAAAAAGACTTCATTACATTTTAGATCGCAAAAGTCTTTTGACAATTTATAAATCTCATATTCGACCACATTTAGATTATGGAGATATCATTTATGATAGACCCGATAATGCAAGCTTTATTGATAGTCTTGAATCTATTCAATATAATGCCTGTTTAGCAATTACTGGGGCAATAAAAGGTACATCTAAGGAAAAGATATACCAAGAACTTGGGTTAGAGCGTCTTTCCGAAAGGCGTTGGTATCGCAGGCTATGCGCGTTTTGGAAAATCGTGAACGGTAACTGCCCTGATTATCTAACTACCTATCTCCCTCCTCCGAAACGATCTCGCAATACAGATAGAATAAATTCTAATCTTTTCAGCGTAATACCCGTTAGAACCGAATACGCTCGCAATTCGTTTTTCCCATACTGTATAAACGAGTGGAATAAGCTGGATCCCTCCATCAGAAATCTGAAACAAATTTCTCTTTTTAAAAGTGCTCTCCTGAAATATATTAGACCGAAAGCAGCTGAAGTTTTTAACGTTAACGATCCAATAGGGTTAAAATATCTCACCCGCCTAAGACTTAACTTTAGTCATTTAAATGAACATAAATTTAATCATAACTTTAATGACACGATAAACCCCCTCTGTAGTTGTAGCTTGGAACCCGAATCTACAACACATTATTTGTTGCACTGCCTATTATTCTCCCCCCAACGTAAAATTCTCCTTGACAGTCTATATACTATTGATGAGACTATTTCAAACCTTACCGAAATTAACCTAGTCCATCTTCTTTTATATGGCAACAGTAATCTTTATTCACCTGACCGTAATACCTTAATTCTCAACAGCACTATTTTGTATATTAAAAGTTCGGAAAGGTTTGATATAGCTCTTTTCTAATACTTTTGCTCTTTATATATTCCTAGATATCATCTATTATTATTTTTTTTTTATTGTTATCATTATTGTTACTTATTTCTGTTTATGAATGTTAAAATAAAAAAATATCTTTAAAAAATTTTCAGCCTTACCTTTTAAAACTTATATAAAGGTATGGTGTAGCGTAAATTAGTAATGTATTGTATAGTCCCCTTTTTTCGTGTAAATGTATTGTATTTGATAAATTGTAAAGAAAAAAAAAAAAAAAAAATGTACCCAAATCTATACCCCTCAAATGCTGTAAATATATACAAGTCCTTCATTCAGTCCAAACTAGAATATGGTTCAGCAGTCTGGGGTTTCACCATACAAAAGAAAGATCATCTGAAGCTAATCGAGTCTGCCCAGAGGGGGGCTCTGTCCCTCATCTTAAAACCACTACGATCTACTCCAACTGACATCCTTGAAGCTGAACTTGGCATAACTCCAATCGATCTCCGTCATAAAAATTTTACAAAAAGAAGACTATCACCTAAAAAATCTCCTAACTAAGCAACACAAAATCGGCAGAATGTCCCCAGCCTTCCACCTAAATAGATGCGCTAAAGACCTACTAACTTACATAAGTAAAACAAGAAAAGTTCCAAAATCAGAGCTGACTCTTCAGAAAGAGCTTCCTATCAACTCACACCCCTACAGTCCCAAGTTTAAAGATTATAATCCCAAATAGAAGCCTAGGCTCCGCTTCCACAAGATCATAACAACAAAAAGTAGTAAGCAAAGGAGTACATCTCCAAAGTCATCAATGAATGCAGCAGCAAAACTATGACAATCTTCACTGATGGCTCTGCTACAGGCAATCCTGGTCCAACCGGTGCTGGTGTAGTCATTAGAAAAACCAAAGAAAGCGAACCAGTCATGCTGTCAAAAACAGTTGCAAAACAAAGCAACAATTACGAAGGTGAGCTCCATGCGATCAAACTAGCCACAAACTATGCAGTTACAAACCTCACCAGTGACACAGATTCCTTGGCCATATTCACAGACTGCAAATCTACAATCTCAGCCATAACCAGCACGTCAGACAACCTCCAAAGCAGAGACACCGTAAACGAACGAAATTAGAGAAAATCTGCACAAAATGGGTCAACAGTTAACCACCATAAAATTGATCTACTGTCCAGCACACGTTAACATAACTGACAATGAATCAGCCGACCGCTTAGCTAAGTGTGGTGCCAAAGCTGCGAGGCATCTGAACCCAAACAAGTCTCTCACTGATGCAGCACTTCATCAAGAAAATATAAATTTCACAATCACAAAATGGGCAACAAGGTGGTCAAACACCAACCATCACAAATACAAACAACTCGTTCCATCACTAAATGCAAAAACCATCGCAAGACATATCAATCTCTTAAAGATCACAAGTAGAAAGTCAGCACAACGCATAGCAAGACTCAAAAGCGAACATTCAATGCTTCATCACCACCAATCAAAATTCACTAACACTATTACTCCCAACTGTGAAACCTGCAACATCCCAGAAACAACCAATCACTTTCTACAAAATTGTGACGCCAACCAAATTCCAAGAATCTTACTGCTGAACCAAGTCTCCACAATTTTCCTAAACTCAAATGTTGCAAACTACAATCCACTCAATAAGCACCTCCTGGGAGAAGATGAGCTAAACCTAGACGCCTCAAGAAAAATAAGAAGAGAACTACAAAAGTTCCTGGAAACATGTAATGACAAAGCAATCTAGTCATGTTTCATCATAAACTGTATATAAATGTAAATAGACAAAAAAAAGAAAGTGAAATGTAAATAAACTGTATCATAGACTCTTGTATTTATGTTAGTTTCCGTTATTAAATAAAGAAAAAAAAGAAAAAGCACAAAGAAGTTAGCACTTAGTAGTTCACACAAAGCAATAAGCACTCACACACAGTTTAATAACACATAGCTTGCACACAGCGAAAAATACAAAGAAGTAGCTCACAAAGTAGTAAATTAGCCTATCTCATAGAAAGGCAGACAAGCAAACTCGCCAATCAATCTACAGTAAGGTCGACCCTGTTTGTGACAAAAAGTTTTGCTTGTCAACCCAGCACAAAAAAAAAAAAAAATAATAGTAAAATCAAACAATTTGTATATCCAGCCTTTTGAAACATAAATTTTCAACCCCAATTTGGTTGTTTTTGCAGCCTTGAAAGCAGATATAAAATTAGTATTGGCCGCTAAAGTGGTATAGGGAGGGGGGAGTAGAAGCTAAGCGGCCAAGTTGCCGCAAAGCGTGACAAAAGTTGAATGTAAACGGCCCATTATATCCATTTGATTTGAAATAAAATTATATTAGTTATCATAGTGATTAGGCTAAATAAAACATGAGATAAGGAAGTGAACCATGTGTGAGTGTTTAATCACTGACTTTTCCAGGCTTTTTTTTCTAATGAACATTTTTTTAGCCTATTTTAATAGAGGTAAAATACTGTAAAAAGCAAAATAATAGTCTACATAAATAATCTGTTCTTTATTTTATTGTGTTTTATTCCAGAGATTATAGGTTTCAAACTTTCTAAAGCATGGCTCACAAAACATTAAAGAAAGTCTTACGTCCGTGAGGGTGCTAAATAGAATAGCCCAATATTTAAATATTTTGACAAAGTAAAAAATAAAATTAAAACCTACATTATGTTCTTTATATTCTTCACTACTGTTGCATTGGTAAAATCAGACAAACTCGTATCTTCCATGGTGCTGGTTAGAGTTTGCGGGGGGGAGTGCAAGCTCGTTTCCAGGTTTTATTAAACAGCTTCACGGAATATTATGTGAAAAGTCCTAGGTACGATATTTTTATCAAACAGTTATTTACTCATGACGTCACATAATCAGGATTTAAAAGCGTGCGTGAGAAAAGCAGAACAAATCTTTTACGTTTACGGCCATCCAAATAAAATCTTGATTTGATCTATAAAAGTGTATATATCATTTTATTTCTATTATTAAATACAATATTTTTACTATATATTTTATTTTTAAGGTGAAATTCGTTTACAAATACCAAATAGTCAAGTTATTTGCCCTATTTTATTATATGACTTAAAAATTCCATACATCCCGATGTTACAATTAATACGCCTAGCGTAAATTCCCTGATATACACCCCCTCCGAATATAACTCTACCCTAGTCTGAGCTCCCGACCATTTTTCGATTTTTTGAATGATATACCATTCAAAAAATCGAAAAATGGTCGGGAGCTCAGACTACTCTACCCTGGTTCAAACTTAAAATTAAGCAGGGTTATCAACCTACCCGTTCACGGGCTTTAGAAACCAGGATACGCACATTGTTTTTAAAAACGTGTTGCTGATAAACTAAGTTAATATGCTTGAATGTACTATTTCGCAATATTCTCATGTGCTTATAATTATGATATTTTCCCGTAAGGCTTCTCTTTGATGGGCTTATATCCAGTGTCTTATATCTGGAAAGGCTTAAAACCGGGAATAATTTTGTGTTCCAGAAGAAAAAATCAAGTTTCCTAAGGTTGATAAATTTTTATTTTATCTTAATTTTTTCTTCTCTAATTAACAACCTATTTAGAAGCTTGTTTTTTATTCACTGAAACACTCCCAATGCTTATTTTTTACTATAAAGCACTCTTCTTGATATTGCTTTTGTTGTCTAAAACACTACTTTTTAGACTCGATTGACTAGTAAAAACGTATTTTGATCGCTACTTTAAACAATAGCTGCAAGTGGAAATTTGCACTTGTAGATTTTAGACGGAAGTCATATATATTTTATAAGAAACAGGTCAATAAGAAACTTAGAACTAGATGCTTTAAAATTTTAAGAAATGTTAATAGTAACTTGTAAATCGTTAAGAAACTGCTAAATTGCTAAATCAATATTATTGTATTTTGTTTATATTGTAAATATCTTGTATACAGATTACAATACTTTGCAAATTGATGTA
>JAUOBW010097784.1:0-15039 GCA_032360285.1 Lepidozona retiporosa | reverse complement strand
TTCGTACTTTCACACATCCGACTCGCTTTTCTAATGAATGCTCAAAACATCCTCATTTCCTTAAAATCCCTAAATCAGTCCACATATTTCATGAGACTAGTTTCTTCCCCCTTTGGAACTCCCTACCTCCAAAAGCAGCATTCCCTGGGCAATATGATCTCCAATCTTTCAAACGCAATGTATATAAGTTCCCTCTTCCTACCCCATGACTTCTATAGTTATTTAATATTATTATTTTTTATTATTATTTTCATTTAATAGTGCTATGCAATTAATTCCATTTTCTATATTGTTTATACAATTAATTATTTTTATATATACAATTGAAATTGTTTATACTTCATATGTTTCAAATTAACTTATTTTAGCTAATCCTTTGCGATCTGGTGGCCATTTGGCCTTAATCGGAGTGACTTGAAACAAAAAAAAATTCAAATCGCATTTTGATTAAAAATATCTATTTAAACAGAAAAAAAGAATTGAGATAAGATTTTTTTAAATTAATCAGGGTGTTCGAAATATTATGCTTTTATAATTTATATAAAATAATTATTTTATTTAAAATAAATTTAATAGTTTAAAATTTTTTCAGTTGTTATTCCTTTCTTTTAAAGTTCCTTGGGTAAACGGAAGGAATCTCACTACGGTTTGAAACTCACTGCGTTTTGAGTTCACTCCGTGTATTTAAATAACGGGCATCTGTTACTAAGAAATTCCAAGGCAATATATAAAACAATACAACAAAGAAGCCGCCGTGAGAATGATTTCATAGTACGCTAGCGTCAGTTCCTGTAGAATGACTTCATAGTACGCTATCAGTTCCTGTAGAATATCCTTAAAATATAATCGCCTTAAATGTACATTAAAAATACCATGCGAAATACTAATGGCGATTGGATTAAGATTTAATCATCGTTCCTAGACTTTCTTTTGTAACTTTACTTTCATTTTATTTTATAATACGATATGTTTATAGTGTTGTTGGAATATTATAAACATATTTGATATGTTTCAGATAAATATATTTTTTAAAAGAACTGAGCAGTCTTTATATATATTTTTTCATTTTCGTATAGAATTAGATATGGTGTTGTTGTATAAACAAATATTAGTATTTATTTCATTGACATTTTCGTACAGATTTTAAATCATTGGATAGATTTACAAAATTTGATAAACAAATCTCATGAGTAAGTTGCTATATATAATTATCGGTCATTATCAAGAGATTTTTTCGAATGTTTATTGATTTAATTATTGGATCCTCGTCGTTATATGCCATAAGAAATCCCTCGTTACCGTTACCCCTCCGCTCATTATCCACGATTTATAGCCTGAAAAGCTCTCGACAAATCAGAATGTTAGATTTTCAAAATCTTATATCTTTAGAACCGCCCGCTTAACCGTATTGGAAATTATAATATTCTGATAAAAAAAACAGGTAACCTGAACGCATTTAAAAAGTTATTCATGATTGCCGTCGAGACCTTAACCCTACCTCACCCGGGCTTTTTAAAAGGTATATACCCGGGGGGGGGGGTCCGTTGCCCCCACCATCATAAAATCTGATCTTCTACTTTATTTTCCTCTAAATTTTGCGTGAGGCATCCTTGACTTAGGGCCCAAATTTTACAAAAAAAAAAGGTTTAAAATTTAGATACGTCAGCATTTTTTGTCCAAAAATCAGCACATTTACTAAATCACTATATCTCTGTCATTTCATTACCGAAAACGCTCAAAAAATTTCACAATATAGAGTTAACATATTAATATTCTAATTTTTGTATTTAAGCGGTAAATTTCGATGACGTCAGCATTTGACGTGATATTTTCAAAGTCAGCACAAATCGTAAATTTTTTAATGATTTTTTCTGAAGAAACTTTACTCAAATGATGGATTTTCGGTCCAAAAATGGTCAATTTGATGCCCAAAAACGCTTTTTTTTGCTAAACAATTTATAGGTATTTATATCATACTTCGCATAACAATGTTCTTATAAAATTTAATGACTTCATTTTAATAGCAAATATTAAGAGGGATCTAGATTAGCTTATAGTGGCAGGTCATGTGTACAATAAATCAATTGCTTTGCACATTTTTATTTAAAAAAAAAAATAAAAATAACTATTTGGACTTTTTAGACGAATTGCATACATGCTTTTTTTTAACTGACCTGGAACTGAAGCAACTCTTGGAGGCTGTGGGGCCTGGGTTTAAATAATTTGAGAGAATTTTTGATGATTTAGCAACCGAACTTTGCTTATTCTAGCAAAATTTTAAGAAACAAGTAAGAAGCTTTTGAGTCCCAAACTCTGTTTTGTCTAAGCAACTCGAGCCCCGAGCCTAAACTCAAAAAGTGAGTCTTTATCACCTCAACAAATTTTTGTTAGTTCTTTTTCTAAAAAATGTATTAAAATGTTGAAAATCGAGATGTGGTGTTAGATAAAGTTTTTATAAAATGGAAATTCATAAATCATTAAATCTTTATAGAAAGACTATATATATTTGCAAAATTTAATGCACCATATTTATCAAAATTCTAAACGTAGTATGTTAGTGTCAGACAATAACCCTGTATTTAAGAAACAACACTTGTCCTCAAGAAAAATGTAATGCCCCAATAAACCAATATTCTGTTAAACAGTTCCACGATAATCTTTTAGAGAAAAGTATTTTTTTACTCCTATCGAGGATCTAGGCAAAAAAATGTGAAATTTATTTCTGATAAAATATTAGAGCACATAAATTTAGTCGAAAAGTTAAAAAAATAATAATCTAGATTTATTCTTGACTACAAAACTGTTGCATCAACATGCCAAAGATGTACAGCACTTTTAGTCTTACTATTCTCGAAGATAGCGTGTCGAGAAACAGTTTTATCGATGGCGTGTCTTGTGTAAAGCGATAAAATGTTGCTTTTGCGTGGTCTAGATCTTCAAATTTAGCAACGAGATCAATTTCGTGGTCGTTCATTGTGGGTGAATCTTTACATTGAAGTGTCTTAAATAATAGTAGTATTTCACATTCCTTACGTTGAAAAAAACCCCAGAGCTCATCTTCCTTCTCTACGACATATTCCCTCATCCGTTGTTCATCCCTCTTCTCTTCCAATTCAAACTCATCGCTCTCTCTGTCTATTTCATCTAGTTCTTCAATCAACTTTTGAACATCATCCGGTAGATCGATAGCTCTATTTGCATTAACCATTGATGTTTCTCCATACGCAATAAATTCTTTAGGGAAATTTATTTTTTTTGGAAACAATTCTCTGTTAGCATATGTTAAAAACGACAGGGTATTTGGTGCGATTGATGTAATTTCTTTTTTAAACTGAATTCTGTTTTTCTTTAACCCATCGTACAGAAACCAAAAGCTAATATTAAGCCGAAACATACAGGTAAAATGATCTAATTCATTTAGGGTGATTAAAACAAGGACAAATGTTAATAATTTTTCGGCTAGTTTTAAATTTATTACGGTGGGTATTTGATCCCCAGGATGTAAATAGTCTGAAGGTATTATTATTAAAGGCGGAAGTTGTATAACCGAATTAGTGACAGTGGCTTCGATACGACTTGTCAAATTTCCAAGGACTGTATCAATTTTAAAATTCTCCTTTCTGTTATGATTGGAAGCACAATCTATATTATTACTGTCACAATTTAGTGAACGAGTTAGTTGAGTAATTGGCTCTCTCAAAATAGGCTCAAAAAATTGCTCTGCCTCACTCCCATGCAGATCTATTTTCCCTTCTTTATTATAGTGAAAATCTTTTTTCGAAACTTCTGTGTACCAGTGGAGTTTTGCATCGACACTTTGACCCTTCTTGAATAGATCTAAAACTTTTAAAACATTATCCATATGGTTTTTAATTAAAAAATCCAAAAGAGAATGAGAATAATTTAGAAAACTCATGAACCACATCAATGGACCGTCTAACGGGCACGAATTGATAACATTTAGCTTGTATTTCTCGGAATATCCTCCCCAAGTCATTGAACACGGTGAATTTATTTCAGTAGAAACATAATGAAGCTGTTCTATTAGACCTAGAATGATATGACGATGTGGAGCAGGCTGATTCCGTGGTGTTATTGTTTGCGAAGCATATCTGGTTGGATTTGAATTCAAAATTTCGATTGAAATACCATATGCATCAGCCGTAGCTTGGACAGCAAGGTTTTCTGCCCATTCTCCATCAGTTGTTAATACCAACACAAACTCATCAAGCCCACCATCAATATCTTCCAAAAAATCTCTGAATTGATCGGGATTTTGAACGACTTGTTGGACTGCAGAATTTCTTATTTCGTTGAAACGTGACGAGTCACCGTAAATTTGATGAGATACCGCATGGAAAAAGCAATTCCCGTCACCTGGAACATCACGAATACGGAGATTTCTGTCTTGTAAAGAATTTATTAGGCTAGTTAAGTCTACAGTTTTATCATTTTTACTTCGTCGGATTGCTTCATTGAGATCTTTTTGATAATGTCCATAATTTACATTAGAGCTATACGAACTATACGAGGAAATACGCCGATCACGCAGTGGATATTTTTTTCTTAGGAGTAGAAACCTTTTATTATTTGCGCAAGACTTTTTTTGCTCATTGCATGATTCATATTTTGTTTCCTCGGGAATTTGATAAGATTTCGGTGTTTCAGCGGAATTATTGAGATCAGTGTCTGTTAAATCTTCAGATTTATCTACAGATATGTTCTTTGCTTCGTGTTTCTTATTAATTTCCAATGATCTTGTGGTGGAAGTAACGCAGCTTACTGGGAACCAGGAACAGATATCATTGCCATCTTTATTTTTGTAAAGTATCTTATACCGATTCTTGTTCTTTTCCTTTATAATACCCTCTGCGGTGAGTTTTTGTTTGCCTTTTATTAGCTTTTTATGAAGGGGTATTTTAACGATAACATGTTCATTAAGTGAATATTGTGAGGGCGGATGTTTTAAATTATGTCTCTTGACCATATCATCCGCTTCTTTATTTTGATTTAGAGTAGCCTTTTCTGCAATATCGTTGAAACGTCCCAACCAATCTTCTACTTCTGATGGAGGATATTTTATTTCTGAAGGAGGAGAATTTTTTAGGGAGTGAAATGTTGGTTTTCGTCCGAAGAAAACTTCAAATGGAGTTAAGTAACCAAGGCTACGATGTGCACCGGTGTTGTATTGTTGCTCGTAGTTCCTGATTTCTGAAGCCCAATGGAAATCTAAAAATAAATTACTCTAAAATAATGCACGGTTCAAATCTATCTGACACCCCCTGGGGGCAGTTTTCCGGGTCAAAATCCCCACCCCTGGGGAAAATTTTAGCTTCATGAAAATCCTTTTTATGCCTTATATGGACAAATAAAGGCCTAAAAGTTAATCGAAATTAGTAAATTAGCAATAAAACGGTGTTTAACATAGATAAAATTTGATATACATACATAAAAATATGTTTTTCGGGGCAAATATAATTTTTAGTTGTCCCCACACCCTACCCCCGGGCAAAATTTGTGGGTAGAATCCTCAACCCTGGGGCAAAAACACCGGGTAGAATCCCCACCCTTCCCCGGGGGGGGGGGTGGATGTCAGATCGATTTGAACCGTGCATAACTCTATTGTACAAATTTTAACGGTTTTTAGGCTACATGACGACAAGATATTGCACCAGAAAAATTTGAATTTCATCCAAGTATTTCTAAAATCCGAAGCATCTCCTCTTAACCCTATTAGCACTGGGGGGGGGGCTTTTGTGCCCGCGGGGTTTTCAAAGTTTCGCCAAATTTTATCCTTTGGACCGTTTTGGACTAAATTTTGCCATTTTAAATAAAATCGTGTTTTTTTGGGAGAATAAAATAAATTTTAGTTTTGGGCCAAATTTGGGCCCATTAAGACGTCATACCAAAATAAAATTGTTTTCAATACAAAAATTTTTTTTTTGCATAAAATGACCCAATTCAGAAAAAAATTAGTAAAAAAAAAAGTTTTTTTTCTGTGACGTCACTGGTACCAAAAACCAAAAAATCTGTTTTTTTTTATTATAAATATTTTACTCTTTTTCTTAACAATAGTCATAACAACTTTTTAATGCTTATATTATTCACTTGTTTTTATAGAGATCTTCTAGAGAGGCCAAAATCACAAATTTACCGATTTGTGCTGATTTTTGAATAGATATTGCTGACGTCATCAAAAATGACGTCATATTTCCATAATTTTTACATGACAGTGAACATTTAGGCAAATTTTCAACTTGATTGCTTATTGTGTTCAAAATTTATAAAGGGGGGGCGAAAAGCCCCCCCCCCAGTCATACACCAGCAAGAAAAGCCCAGTGCTAATAGGGTTAAGACCATTTTAAATTGTCAAAATGTGACATTTAAAGGTACCTTAGTTGAAATAAATTGTGTCTAAAAAATAAGACTACTAATATTAACCCCTTTAAAGTGTAAAATGCAGTTATAGTTGCCAATGACGCCGCCCACACCCTTACAGGCTGCTTATGCTGTCGCTAACGATTAATTTCCTGATGAACTCAAACCCCAAACATCCCTGTCCACAAAAAGGACAGTACTAGCGACAATAAAAAATTACAGACCCATTAGTCTTCATCCAAAAGTATTAAAGGTTTTTGAAAAACTAGTTTTTAAACAGTTACGGCAATCTTTTGAATCAAAGTTTTCTATATACCTATGTGGTTTTCGCCAAAACTACAGCTCTCAATGCTCTTTGCTTAATCTTTTGAAAGACTGGAAAAGTCGTGTTAAAAAATCTGGCAAAGTTGGAGCAATTTTAATATACCTGTCAAACGAATGCCTCACTCATGATCACTCATGATCGGCTAATTGCAAAGTCTAAATAGTCGTAAACTCTGTGTTTCTAAATAGGTTCATCTTTAAGCAAATGCTTAGAGGACTTCCTAGGCATACCACAAGGTTATATCGCGACCTATTTTCTTTAATATATTTGTTATTAATGATTTGCTTTTCTCTATTTAGAAAAGTGACATCAGTAACTTTGCTGATTACAATATTTTATATTTGACAATGAAATTGTTATCGACTGGTTCCACCATAATTCTATGGTTGCAAATCCAGAAAAGTTCTAGATTTTTTTTCTTGGTATTAGGAATTTAATTTAAATATTAATGATTTTCGAAGACTCCTAGGTAACCGAGAATAAGACGTTACCTTTTTTTAGATCCTTTTGAAGATTAATTATTGACGAATAATATGGATGTTTTGTGATAAAACAAGAACAATTATTACTGGATCACCGGAATATAAAAAATATTAAAACTTCAAAAGATCTTCAGCAAAAAGCAATACAAATTTTTATTTTTAATTCTAAATTTTATGAAAAATTATATCTGAAATGAAAAATTCAAAACAAGTGCAATTAGACTGGACCCAAGCTTATAATTCATGAGCCCTATATAAAAAAATCATACGAAAACAGCTCAAAAATACTATATATCGAAAATTTGCACAAAATAATTATTGATGGATGGCCAAATGACACAAAAGAAGAACTATAATGTACTCTAACATTATGCAAAATAAGAAAAAATAATGAGCAATAATAAGTAATGAGCAGATTTCAAGAAAATTTACAAAGTTACGTTTTCGGTCAAAATATATGGTTTTATAGGCATTTTCGGGTCCAGTACCAGGAAACAAGATTATTTTTCGAAAATTTAGATTTGCAATGACATTTGCCATAATATTTCGCACTCTTATGCAAAAAATTAAAAAAAAATCACAAACAGGTAGCTCAAAAAAACCGTATATCTGAATTTCACAAAAATCATCATTTTTAGGGTACCCGGGCCTAAAAACGAGAATTTTTGGCAGGTGGCCATATGGGTCAAAAGAACCCATCTATGGTCCACTAACAATGTGCAAAATTAGAAAAAAATCTAAGCAGCGAATTTCAAGAAAATTTACAAAGTTACGTTTTCGGTCTAAATATATGTTTTTGGGGCATTTTTGGACCCAGTACCGGAAAACGAGAATTTTCGGAACGTTCGGCCGGAACTCAAAATCAGTGCGGGTTCCTGGAAGTTCGAGTTATCAGGCGCTCAAGATATCGATTAATCGTATTAACAATACCCACAAACGGGCGCTCAGAGTTGTTTTTATTCCACATTTATCGTGGGTTTAAGACAAGGACTGGGTACATATCGCTAGAACATAGATAGCGGCTTCACGGCGAAAAATATTGCACCAGGCTTGTATCGAGCGAGATTATGGCGATCACAACTCTATGCGACAAACACTACACCACCGATCCACAAAACCACTACACCACCGAATATATATATATAGCTACTAGATTACGCGCTTGATTAGAGCATTAAGCAGAAATGCCAACCTTATAAATGTGGGACGCGCAGATGCGATCTGTACTTAACAGAAAAATTCATCATTGCTTTCTGTAAACTTAAGATTATTCTATTAAATATTTAATTTATCTGTTAAATTTGAATCTGAGACCCATATTAATAAGACAGATATCAAATGTCCACACTAATTAAATTGTTATTGTTAGCTGCTTTTGAAAAAAAAATTAAGGAAATTTTGCAAAATCAATATAATAGTACACAAATTTAGTGTGAGATTGGTATAACAGTGTGGGAAATATTAGAAAAATAAATAAAAAAGTTAGGCATACTTGGATTATTTTCGTGGTCATACATTAGTTTTGATTTCCATGTACCATGAGATCTCTCAATTTTTCCTTGACTCTGCGGATGATAAGGCCTGCTTTCGATTTTCTTTATATTAAGTTCTGCCAAAACGTTTTTCAGTTCGCCTAAATGAAAAACAATTGAACATGAATGGACCTGACATTAACATTAAATAATTTATATGAATATAAGTGAATAAATGATATCAATGAATTCATTGAACCAAGCCACAATCTGGGGTGCTGTGATAGGTAGTGATTGACATTATAATCAACTTATGAGTTTCTACTATGATTTTTTATCACCATGCAAAAAATTATCAAAATCGGTTGAGCGGTTCTTGATATAAGATTTTTAAAATCGTGCAATCTAATTGACTGAGTGCATTTAGGGCGTGGTCATGGGTAGCGATTAACATTAGATACGTTTACTAGTGACTTCCTATATCACCATGCGAATAATTATCAAAATCGGTTGAGCGGTTCTTGATATATAAGATTTTTTTTCAAATCGAACAATATGATTCGCGGTGAGAATTTAGGGCATGGTCACGGGTAGCGATTAACATTAGATAAGTTTACTAGTGAGTTCCTACTATGATTTTATATCACCTTGCAAAAAATCAGAAAAAACCTTAGAGCGGTTATGGAGAAAACTGAGGACGGAGGGAGGGACAGACGGAAGGACGTGCACAGGTGTATCATAACACCTTCCAAGGTAGGTCCAATTATTAAATGAATTAGGAGGTTACCTTAACCCTATATGGACCGGGGGGTCCAAGTTGCCTGACACCCCGGTCGCGGTGTCACTCCGATTGAACCTTTTACCGGGCCGCTCCAAATTTTTCTGACTTTTCCTAAAAATATATGGCGGTTAACTAGGAAAAAATTGGCACACCGGTAACTTTTCCGGACAAAAATCGATTTTCATTGAAAAATCTCAATTTTTGGGCAATTTTACCCCAAAAATGACCAAATTTGGCCTTTAATTACTCCAAATTAATAAATAATTGGAAAAGGGCCCTTTTTTGGCATAAAAATGCTGACGTCATCAAAATTTTCCGCTATTTTTATTTTTTTTTATTTTAAAAGAAAGATCTTATGGTGGTGCACCTACATACAAAGTTTCAAGTCAATAGCATTAATACTTCAGATTTTATGGGACGCGGGCACTTTGGACCCCACGGTTTAATGACTTTCCCAAATAGCCCGGTCTGAATAGGGTTAAGAAAAAATTTCTAAATGTTTGAAGCTTGAACCAGGAGAGGAGGACAAAATATAAGTGTGCTGGAGAGGATATGAGATATCAATGAGTTTTCTGATTTATTTAAATAAAATATGAATTTGGGTTAAATCAAAATTTTAATTTATCTAATAATAATAATTTATATAATTGTTAATTTATTCGATTATTGTTGAGAAAAATGGGTCTGCTAATCCATGGTGCTATCCCCAACTTCAAAACTATATGCCATTTTTAAATAAACTAACCTTTAAACTCGCCTCCCTGGTCACTCTGAACAGATTTTGGATTACCAAATACTTGAAATATCGATTGCATCTCCTTCGTAACTTCAATAGCTTTCTTTTTCACCAGTGGTCTTAGAAACAGGTAGCGGGAAAACACATCTAACACAGATAATACATAGGAGTATGTTACCCTATTATGCGTAGATTTAAAATTTGAAAAGTCGACAAGATCGATTTGTAAGATGTCAAAGGGAGAATTAGCGATAATGGGTTGCAACTCGTCTTTATTTGAAAAGATAGGCTTTCTTGAACAATGTGTTTTATCATTATTTATCCACTCCTGAATTCTATCTCGGGAAATACCAGCGTAAACCACATTAATCCTTTTCGATAATTTCCTACAGCTTTCTCCTTTGAAAAAACGATGGAATCCTTTAATTATATCAGAGACTTCAGACTTTTTCGGAACGATCAATCCATCAAAGTTTCCTCCGTGATACACCTAAATAAACTGTTCAAATTAACCTGTAGTCGGTAATCATTTTAATAATGTTTTATTTCAATTTGTCTATAATTTATAAGAGTATGGTGCCGAATAACGAAATATGGTACTCTCTATTAAATAAAAAAATTGGAAGTTAATTAAATAAGGGAATTTAGTATCAAATGTCCGTTATTTAAATAAGAGAATTTGGTTCCGAATAATGTACTATCTTAACAAATAGATGACTTTGGGACCAAATAACGGATTCACTAATTAAATAAGAGAATTTGGTGTTAGTTAACGGAAACTTTCATTAAATGATTGAATTTGGTACCAAATAACGGACACGTCCATTATATTTGTGAATTGATGGCAAATAACAGACCATCTTATTAAATAAGGGAATTTGGTGTCAAAGAACGGATTCTGTTAATAACTAAAAAATGTTGGTGTTAAATAACGGAAACTTTTTTATTTAATAAGGGAATTTGGAGCCAAATAAGGGACTCTCTTATTAAAGGAAATTTAATACCAAATAAAGGACTTTCTTATTGAATAAGGAAGTATGGTGCGAAATAACGGACACTTTCAAAAAATAAGTGAATTTGGTGCCAAATAGCGGACTCTCTTATTAAATAACTTAATTTCGTGCCAAATATCTGACACTATCATTAAATAAGTCAGTTTAATGTGAAATAACAGACTCTCTTATTAAATAAAGGAATTTGGGGCCAAATAACGGACTCTCTTAATAAATAAGAGATTTGGTGCCAAATAATGGAAACTGTCATTAAATAATTAAATTTGGTGCCAAATAACGGACTTACTTAATAACCAAGGGAATTCGGAAACTTTCATTAAATAAGTGAGTTTAATGCCAAATAACGGACTCTATCTTCAAATAAGGGAATTTAGTGCCAAATAACGGAATCTCTTATTAAATAAGGGAGTTTGGTGCCAAATAACGACAACTTTCATTAAATGAATGAATTTGGTGTCAAATAACGGGCACTTAATAAAAAGTGAATTAGGTGGAAAATAACGGACTATCTTATTAAATAAGGGAATTTGGTGCCAAATAACGGACACTTTCGTTAAATGAGTGAATTTGGTGCCAAGTAACGGACACTTCCTAAAAAAGTGAATTTGGTTACAAATAACAGACTTTCTTATTAAATAAGGGAATTTGTTGCTAAGTAACAGACACTTTCATCAAATGAGCCACTTTTATGGCAAATAAGAGATTGTCTTATTAAATAAGTGAATTTGGTTTCAAATAACGTATTGTGTTAATAACTAAGGAATTTTGGTGTTAAATAACGGAAACTTTTATTTAATAAGGAAATTTGGTGCAAACAACGGACTCTCTTATTAAAGGGAATTTAATGCCAAATAAAGCACTTTCCAAATAACGGACACATTCATAAAATAAAGTAAAAATTGGTTCCAAATAGTGGACTCTATTATTAAATAACTTTATTTCGTGCCAATTAACGGACTCCTACCAAATAAAGCTTTGGGGCTAAATAACGAACTTTCTTATTAAATAAAGGACTTTTGGCCAAATAACGGACTCTCTTTAAATAAGAGATTTAGTGCCATATAACGGAAACTGTGCCAAATAGCGGTCTCACTTAATAACCAAAGGAATTCAGACACTTTCATCAAATAAGGGAATTTGGTGCCAAATAACGGACTCTCTTATTAAATAAGGGAATTTGGTGCCAAATAACAAAAACTTTCATTAAATGAGTGAATTTGGTGCGAAATAACGGGCACTAAATAAAAAAGTGAATTAGGTGGCAAATAACGGACTCTCTAATTAAATAATGGAATTTCGTGCCAAATAACGGACACCTTCATTAAATAAGGTAATTTGGTGCCAAATAACGAAAACTTTCATTAAAAAGGGAATTTGGTGCCAAATAACGGATTTTCTCGTTTAATAGGGTAATTTGTTGCCAAATAACGGACACCGTTATTAAAATATATGAATTTGGTGCTAAATAACGGACACTTTTAATAAAAGATGGGAATTTGGTGATAAATGGCGGAAACTTTCATTAAAAGATGGAGATTTGGTGCCAAATAACCGACACCTTTATTCAAAGATATGAATTTGGTGCTAAATAACTGATATTCTCATGAAATTAGCGAATTTGATGGCTAATAATGGATACTTTCAATAAAAAGGTAACGGTGCCAAATAACAGACATCTTAATTAAATAAGATAATTTGATGCCAAATAACGGACACTTTCATTTAAAAAGGAATTTGGTGCCAAATAACGGACACCTTTATTAAAAGATGGAAATTTGGTGCTAAATAACGGAAACTTTGATTAAAAGGGGAATTTGGTGCCAAATAACGGAAACTTTCTTTAAAAGATGGGTATTTGGTGCCAAATAACGGATATTCTCATTAAATTAGCACATTTGATGACTAGTAATTGACACTTCTATTAAAAAGACACTTTCATTTAATAAGGTAATTTGGTGCCAAGTATCGGACATTTTTATTAAAAGATGGGAATTTGGTGCCAAGTAAAGGAAACTTTCATTAGAAAGGGAATTTGGTACCAAATAACGGACTTTCTCATTTAATAGGGTAATTTGGTGCTAAATAACGGAAACTATTATTAAGTGAATATGGTACCAAGTAACTGACACTCTTATGATAAATTTGGCTGCTAAATGGTGTAACAATTTATTAGTTGAACATGGTGCTAACAGACACTGCTGCTATAATAAGATAATTTGCAAAATAACTAGCGAATTTGGTGATAAATAACCAACACTCTCATCCGTTCCTTAAATTTTGTTCTTATTAAAAAAACGTGTATGGCTTGATAAAAAACGCGGCTCTTGATCCTCTCATTAATTTCCGCATAAATCACTTGAATAATAAACGTTTATCTTATTTGACAGAAATGTTTTTGTCAGCCCAGTACTCAAACTTTACTGCAAGATTCGAATACTAAAGTTTCAAGCGCTTTCTTAGATAGGGCTTGCGAAATTCTCTATTTTTTTCGATATTATTAAAAAAAAATTCTTAATAACATAAATTCTTTATACTGGGATATGTTCACTGTCTTAACTTTTAGAAGAGTCAAGTTCAAATATCTTATAACGTTCTTTTTTATAAAAAAAACCGTGTTGTAGACCCCGAATAATAAACGTTTATCTTATTAAAGAAATGTTTATCAGCCATGTACTCAAAATTTATTAACTGCAAGATTCGAATACTGAAGTTTCTAGTGCTTTCTTGTTTTTTCGATATTATTTTTGATATTTTTAAAATTTTTTCTTAATAAGGGTAATAACAGAAATTTTTATATCCATACAATTTTAAATGATAAATTATGTATAACCTAAAAAATTCTCCGTACTAATTAAATAATATTATGAAGATTAAAAGGAAATACGGTATCAAAATATAAAAAAACTTACCAAACCAGTTTTTATTTCCTTTGAAAATACATCAACGTATTCTTCCACAAAATACCGATTACTTTCCAAATATCGATTTAAACGCCGTTCCAAACACGTCGAATTTCTAGTGATAAATATAGTCGCATTGCTTTCCAGAGCCTCCATTAGTGCATCGTAATCGTCGTCGTCCAATGCTCTGGGAATACGCGACGCATAAAACACGTTCTTATTCAATAAGAAAATTATAAAAAATAACACTTGAAAAGCCATATTTAAAACGCACGTTTTACTACTATACTCACTCAATCTTTGTAAAAATATGTTTTACCTCATTTACAATATATATTAGCGCACACCTGTTACCTTATATGTTAGTTTGAGCGTGGCGCTACTTATACATAATAAAAACCAGGCCCGTCTACTCATTTTCTTTTTAAGTAAACAATCATATAAGGAAAGAAAAAGTCATTCAATTTAAAACAAAGGTGCCAACTAACGGAAATGTGCGAACTAACGGCATCCACAGGGTGTTGTATCGCAAATTTGACGTCTTAAAAATACACCATCCTGTTATGCAATTGAGTTAATATTTTGTTTTATGATAGTTTAAAGGCATTCATTTTATATTATAAAAAAATCACGCCGGAAAAAATACGGATTTTTTTTACGTCAAATTGTCGTTATTTTCAGTATGTAGTACACATTAAACTTGAAAAACGCACTAAATTGTTTTTAAGCAGCATTTATAGTGAGATTTTGCAGAACATTTCAAAAAAAATACCCGTTGGATCAAGGAGGGATTTTACCGAATCAAAGATTTATGCAATAGCATGGCGATTTTGTTAACCCTACACAGGTTTGTTTTTTGGAGAAATATAGGTTTGGGGGTAAATTTTTATGTTTTTGCTGATGTCAGTATTGTTAGTGACGTCATTGAAAAAATTATATGACTAGCCTGGCT
>JAUOBW010096673.1:0-15051 GCA_032360285.1 Lepidozona retiporosa | reverse complement strand
TGCTTATCGGACGATAATTTGATTTATTAGAAGCATCATCCTTCTTAAAAAAGGGTATTACTTCCGCACGTTTTAATTCACTAAGGAATTTATCATTGGATGTGGAAACATTAAAGCAATCCGTCCGAGGAACACTAACAATTTTTGCAACCGCTTGCAAAGTTTTGATAGGCAATGATCCACTTGTGGATTTTGTTTTATCAAGGTCCATAATAGCTTGATATGTATCCCACGGATAAATATGGGGAAAGTAACATGATTTATTAATGTCCCTTAGACGTATCCATTTAATACTTGGGTGATCTTTATAAAAATTAACTATTGCATCGATATCATCAGAAGTGGTTAATTCGGATGTGGGGTTTCCATTGGGTAATGTAGTAGTAACATTTGATCTAAAACTTATGATATTATTTTACTTCTTTAAAACTTAAATGTTATTCACTATTATTAATGCTGTACCAAAGATTTTGGTAGTTGTAAATTTTGATATGCAATATTAAAATAAATAAATAAAAATTTATATAAAATCATTGAGTCTGATATATTTATTCACTATAATGAATGCATTACAACCACGTTTAGTATTACTTGAGTGACCCGTACTTAAATTCCATAACCTTTAACTTTTAAAGCGTGATGTTTCTTTGAGTGAGAATAGTCTTGTTTCTGGCAGGCAAATTATACCATAGTTAAAAGCATTAACGATTTAGCGCTTGATATAATCTTGAGAAGCCATACCATTTGACTTAGAAAATGAATTTAAATATACAACACGCATATGATAATAAACA
The DNA here is from genome assembly GCA_032360285.1 of Lepidozona retiporosa. Lineage (NCBI taxonomy): Eukaryota > Metazoa > Mollusca > Polyplacophora > Chitonida > Ischnochitonidae > Lepidozona > Lepidozona retiporosa. The sequence goes on along the minus strand of JAUOBW010096673.1, from coordinate 14,257 downwards.
AATAATCTGATGCATCACTGACCCTAATATCTCAAACAATTTAGCTTGTCAACGTGCAATCTTTTGCTTTCATCAACCCTCTCATTTATTGATGAATTAAAAAAACTAGATCTCATTTTCAAGGTTCATGAATAATCCCCACACACAAAGGGAATCACCTTCGTCAAGATAATCCCTGCACACAAAGGGAATGTGCCAAATGCCAAATATAAACAATGATATATAAGAATCACCTTTGTCAAGATAATCCCTACACACAAAGCAAATGTGCCAAATATAAACAATGGTATATAAGAATCACCTTTGTCAAGATAATCCCTTCACACAAAGGGAATGTGCCAAATATAAACAATGATATATAAGAATCACCTTTGTCAAGATAATCCATATCAGTGTCACTAACACACTGTGGAATGCTGAAGTTTTCTTGTGAGAAAAATGTGTACTCTTTAAATAACATTTCAGGGTAACTGTCTCCAAGCATAGTTGAGAATCTCTTACAATAACAGTAGTTCTGATCCCACCCATTTTGAGCTTCACAAAACCTATTATAAGAGCTATGTACACTATCATCTAAATAGTCCCTTTGGACATTGTAGCTCTTTGGCATATTATAGAATATTGAATTAGAGAAAGATGTTCCAATAGCACTCATTAAACATATCCATTTCATCATTTGGCATTGATTAACCTAAAATAATATAAAACAAGCACGATATCTAAAACACAAAAATGTATTTAACTTTTACTACGTTAACTCTAAAATAAACTAGAATATCAAACTTTCCCATTAACATATGCTGTATAAAATAATTTAAACGTTGTAAATATCCGTGTGTTGCGTAAAATAAAGCCCGCGCTATAAAAGCATGCAGTTCTTGACCGATTTTAATACAATTTAGTAAGAAGGTAAATAGAAGTTTATTCAAATAAGCAACAGTGGAAGGCACATCGGTGATTTGGGCTACATCGACCCCCTGGAATCTAGCTTTCATTAAATTTGGTCTGGCGCTCCAACGTAAATAAAACTGGCGTCAAAATGACCAGCGCAATGCTAGCATAAATCGTATTCTATCAAAAATACTTTTTCAATATATCAATAACTGCTTTTCATACATTTTTGCAACCCTGAAATATATAGAAAAAGTATGTCTTACCCTATATTTAGATATCGTTGATTGTATTTATAAATATAAACAAATAGCTTGAACTTCACGTGCTCTAGTGGTTGACGATTCGCGCTGCGGTCGCAATATGCAAGGTTCGAGTGTCCGTAATGCCCCTTTTTAGCGGCCATCTGATTTCGGGCGCAAAATTAGACGTTTGTCCTCTTCCGTGTCCCAGATTCGTAATATATGGTTCATAAAAAGAACCTTTACACTTATTTTCTTCAAAATATTAACAAAAAAATCATCACAATTAAAATTTAGGTAATTTTACCTTACATTACATTAGAGAAGCTTAAAAGAGTATATTACCTATTCTTTAAATATCAATTTTTAAACAAAACCGCATAATATAATTCACTAATCTATACATGAAAATAACGAATCATGACATTAAAGCGATTTTCCCTCAATGTTGAAATAGTATAGTGGGTCAAATTATTTAGCGTCATGACTTTCAAGGTTTTAATAATTGTAAATTATGAAACTCGCATAGTTTGGAATATAAATACAAGAATACAAATCTAATCCTCTGACTCCCCGACGGGGATTGAACCCGGGACCTTCGGATTAAAAGCCGAATGCTCTACTACTGAGCTACAGATCTATGACTATGATCTGTAGCTCAGTGGTAGAGCATTCAGCTTTTAATCAGAAGGTCTTGGGTTCGATCCCCGGCGGGGAATCAGAGGGTAGATTTTTATTCATGTATTTATATTCCAAACTATGCGAGTTTCATTACTTACATTATATAAAGGGTAAATATATTTCGTTTCAATCATTGTTGAGCGCATCTGCTCTTTTCGGTGATTATTACCCTCGAAGGTCTGAGATTTAAAATTTCGACGATCCGAGTTAATATCATGTACGCAAATTGTCTGAGTTGTTAATTTCATGTAATATAGTACCCATTTTTATACAAACGCGTATTTCTATAAGAAAATAGACCGAAAAATTAGTTTAATTATTAGGAAACATTGAACATTTTTATTAAAGAAGTTAGGTGATGTTATAAAAATACGCGTACTAAATCATTACATATTGACATTTCATATGAACACACTATTTTCACTTTCAAAATTGTATAAATCCATATTTGTTGTACATATGTTGATTTATTTTATGAATCGATGCGCATTATCAAGAAATTTCACGAAACTATTAAAGTTTAAATTTGTTTACTTTAGGTTAAAAGAACAGTTTAAACTGGAAATTATTTATACAAAATAAATTGTTAAGGCAAAGTCTTCTTTTTATTTTGTCAAAAATGATTTGTCGTTTTTAAAACATATTAAATGCTGTAAAAGTCGACTTCATGAAATCAGTTAACACAGAATGATGATATTACGTATCTATTATATTTGTCGTCGTGTCACTGTTTCGATGCGCAGCATACATTTATTTTTCAATTTTTTTCAAGAATCCTTTTTTAATACAAAATTTTACGGAGAATCCAAATATGAACTCCATTTTAAATGAATATTTTTATAAATAATCTCAAAAATGCATTTTTCTGAAAGCATGTGATATATCTTATCGCTAAAAATTAATTGGGGTTTCTATACTATAGCTTGTTAAATTCTTCTATATTTATAGGATATATCTGTTAAACTATATGTAGTATTACATGGAGTGTCTGCATATCATGTGGACAATGAGAAAATAAAAATGGTAACCTCGACTATTGAATCAGTGAGTTAAAATCAAAAACAAAATGTGGTACTCTGAGCTGAAGGAGCAAAATAAAAATTCATAAAATAAAATAAATATCCGATTATCAACTGCCTAATAGTTGTGTTATACTCTGAATACTGAATCATACTTCTCATAATACACCTGTCGCGAATAAATCGTACTGCTTTTCTCATAATACACCTGTCGCGAATAAATAATTTTATGACGTTGTTTTATGACGTTGTTTAATATATACATAATTTTTATTTAGAAAAAATAAATAAAACTTGTTTGGTAATGGTGAAAACCGAGAATACCGTCTTTGACGAGCTAGAAAGAGAAAGTTTGCTGGTATTAACATGTAAAAAAATTGCGAGAGGAAAGTACGACTAATGAACAGTTCTACTTCTGATCCTGATATTCTATACCAAACCCAGGATCAACAGCCGAAGCCAGTTTTGCATTCAAAATTATCTTCTTCGTGCTGTGATATCACAAACAAGGAACCTTTTAGCGGAAACCGTATTATCAATATTGAGTTGTTATCAATTCCTTTTTCAATTTTATTGTCTCCCGGATTAACTTAAATCTTAAGAAAATGATTGGGATTTTAATACACCTATCGCGACTTAATAATTTTTTGACGTATTACCACTCTACATTTCCCCCAGTCTCCTAAAGTTTTTATTCATAAATAGTGTAGGTTGTTCGTTCTTTTATGATTGAATTCCCGTATGACATCAAAGAAATTAAACACATAATTAAAATTAACATTATATCACAATTGGGAATAAAATCATGAAAAAGATTTTGTGGTAACGCAATATATAAATAAAAACAATAGGATACTGGGGGAAACTTGGAGGGGTAAAACTTCATGAAATATTTTAGTCGCGATAGGTGTATTGACTCTCATTGGCAGTTCTTGTGATTGGTCTTATATTATTTGTGAACCTCAAAATTCTCATCCAACTCCAAAAGATTCGGTATAAACAGCCGCTCTTGTTATGCCTTCCGTCATATCGAAAAGAATACATATTATATCGAAAAGAATACACATTTATGGAGAGATTTATAATGTTACTCGATCATCTAAAATCAATAACGGAGAAAACTGTCAAAATAATAATAAAAATGTTCGAAACGCAATAAAATAAGTTGCGGGAAACGTTTTGAAAACTGCCCACAATGAATTAAAGAAACGTAAAGCTTCCACGATAATTAATGAAACCGTTGACCGTCCTGCTTCCAACTTGCTGCTGATGTTCAAAACAATAACATCGGTCCAAAACAAAATGTTGTAGCGCATACGGTATATGATGTTGGTGTATCTGCAGCGCCGCGGATGCAGCTCACATAACGATGCCACCAAAGCTATTTCTATTGACACTGGAGTGTTCTTGGTAGTGAAATTATAAGTAGATATTGTAAGTCATGTGTTAACCGAAATAAGTTGGAATATTCAGACACTGAATTATATCACAAATTATCAGAACATACTTGTACTAAAAATCATCTCGGCTCCGCGCCAGCAATGTAACTTTCTGGAAAAAAACATGTTTGGATGGCAATTAAAGATCATGATCTTCGTTACACAGAATATTGTGGCGATGGAGACTCAAAGAGTTTTTCTTCAGTCAAATATCCCGGAATCAAAAGCATCAAACAATAATTTATTGGGCATGTTCAGAAACGTGTCGGGGCCCGTTTACGTGAACAGAAAAGACGAGAAGAATCACTAGGTAAAAAAGGTAAATTAACTGATTCGGTTATTGATAAACTGCAGAATTATTATGGTATTGTCATAAGGTCTAACATTGGAAATATCGCGAAAATGCTGCGAGCAGCAATGGCTGTGCTATTTCATGTCGCTTCATCGGTAAAAAATAATTATCAAGCAAATTGCCCTACTGGCTGCTTGTGTTTATTTAACTTTGACAAAGCTAAAGGAACAAACACGTATAAGCCGGGATCGGGTTTACCAATGTCAGTAAAAAAGCAAGTCAAACCACTTGTTATACAGGATGAAAAGTTACTCTCCAAATTTCTTCATGGAAAAGCCCAGAACCAAAACGAGTCGTTTAATTCTACCGTCGCGAACCAAACGACACATTCGTTAAGTTATATACTCTTGAAATAGCTGTAAATGATTCCGTAGCCCATTGAAACATCGCAACTCTTCTTATAAACGACATGATGTGTTTAGAACGAGGCTATTACATATGGTTTTGTTGTCATGTAGACACGCTTGAGAAATGCTACATGAAAGAGTAGTGAATGTTATCAAAAACGACGAAAGCTTTTGAGGGGTGTTAGGAAAAGTAAAGTGGATAAAGTAACTGAGGTGGAGGGACGGGGAGATTTTAAATGTGTATTTATATTTTATTTCGGGATTGAAATAATGCAAATTTGTTTCTATATATGTTTGTTGTTGTCTGTGTGTGTTGTGATTCACCTGTAATACTAACTCAATTCTGCAAATCTCATCTTAGTAATAAATCTAACCCTTGAATAATTGACATATTTTTATATACATTTTATTTTTAATAAATTTTAATCTCTGAAGTTATTTTAATACAGAAAACCATCACATGAAAATTAAACAAAAATATGTTTAATTAGGGGGAATGTTACGTGACCTATTTATTAAATGCTTAATAAGTTGCGAACCGTTGATTTCAGCGTCAAAAACGCCCCCTTCAATTTGGAGGGAAAACTTGTCGACACATAGTCTAATTCCATCATAACATAAACATATATATATAATCAGATTTTAAAACTTTTACTGCCTTAAGATATTAAAGGCTTTTTAATACTTATAAAGTGATTTATTTGGCTATTAAGGGGTTAAATTGGCAATAAATACAACCTTTAATTTGATAACTACAAAACTATATTTTCTAATGTGTGTGTATGTGAAACAAGAATATTATTATTTGTGTAAGTGGTTTTACAATAGAGACACATCCATCCTTAATAAACAAAGATGAAATTTCATCCAAACCTGGCGATTTATTCGGTTTAAATCGTTTATGATGTTTTTTACAGTATCATCAGATACTCTTGAAAAGTCAAACTCCTTTGAAATATTAAATTTACTATAAAAATTTGAGGTTGATTTGTTATTATAAATATTCGGTGCTCTAGCAAGGAGACTCAGCAGGTTAGTGTAAATGTTTCCAAAATAATCTTGCAATGTTAAAATGTCAAAAACAAAACTATTATCTTGTTTTGCAAAAATTAGATTGAAAATATGTTTTTGTTAAATTTTGTAACTCGAAACTTCGAAAGATCCTGAGGTCTACCTATATTTTCAGTGAGTTTATTTGAATAAGAAGTGTTTTTTTTCTTCCTATTGAGACAGTTACAAGAGCATCATTTCAAGCCCCATTAAATAGTTATTTGTCTGCATCAGTTTCAGTTCTTTTAAATTGTTTGTAGAGTTTATTCTTTAAAGCTGTTTTTCAGCACCCTACCTGACAAATCAGACATTCATTGACAAAAGAATATTTTGCAACAATCAGACTTTTTTGCCGAAATCAAACTAATTAAAAATGAAAATTATTATGTTAAAAAACTATTACGCCTATTATTTCTTATGTGGCGTTTCTTGGTGGCAATGACTGTATTAAACGGCTTCTTGTTTTGTGCGAATGGGGTTATTTACAGCTTCAACTTTAGAACACTTGTGAAACAGAAGGGTTCGATTTTAAAACAACGAAAATGCAAATATATTTTGTCTGAAAACTTTTCAATGTCCACAGGCACTAAACAGGTTTTGTCCATCACCAGCTCCGACCGTAGTAAAGTTTTTGTTTAACGTGATAAAGAGAGGAAATTGTACAATGTAGGCAATATTTCCACCTGCGCCACGGGTCCGGTAGTGGCTGTATTTAAAGCACCCATTTGTGCTACGGCTACGCAGAAGAAATCGAAATCAAATAATCGAAAAATTATAAATAATTTGTGGCAACAGCTGGGTTCGAACTCACGACGATCCCCGACGGGACATCAGCTCTAGATTGACAGGTCTAGAGTGCAACGCGCTAAACCGCTCGGCCACACTACCGTTAGTTAGTAAACCCCTTAACTGTGACAGGGTGGTCACAGGGTCTTAATTTAAAAATTCCAGCCATTTTTCTAAAAATATAGGTCTTTCTCCTACTTTTTCTAGATCAAAAGTACATGTTTTTCCAGCCTCATGAGGAAAAATTTATACAAATTCCAGCCCATAAAATATATTTTAGTGAAAATGCATATATAATAATGACCAACTACCTAATAATATTGATTGTGGTTATTATACATAATGATAAATGTCAATCCAAAAATAGCATCATTTTTCAGCCTATAGGCATGAAAAACTATAGTATTTTCCAGCCTTCTATAAAAAACAACCATATTTTCCAGCCTATGTGGCCACCCTGTGTTAATGACGTATATATACGCATTTTTATCATAGTGTAAACACACCCTTTTTTGAGGCACTTATCATGCAAATTTTGATACGGGACCAAGTGCGCTAGATTCCCAGATAAATTCTGCACCAGGTAGTGACTAAAATTATGTCTGACTAATATATTTGTCCAACTTAAATTTTGTCGACTAAAAAGTTAGTCCAAAATGTTATTTTTAAAACGGATCTTCTAAGGGCTGATGAAAATTTTCCTTTTGAACCTTAAGTTCATAGTGAAAAGAGCTTTTATTCGTTAAATTATGTAGAAATTTAAAAAAAGACACAATTTTAGTCGGATAAAGTTTTAGTCGGACAAAAGTGACTACATTTTTCAGAGGTAACAAAAATTTTGTCCGACTAATAATTTTGTCTGACTTTGTTTTGTCCGATTAAGGCATTGGCCATTGTTCTGATGCCGCAACTGTTACGTATTTTTTTGTTAAATTTTGGATAAACCCGGCGGTTAACGGGTAAACCAGAAAATTTGTTGAATCTAAAAAGTGGTAATTTTAGGGTTTTTATGATTTAGGCTGGAAATATAGGTGTTCTGGCCCAATTTGAATATTGGCCCAAGTTGACAAATTTTTATCTGGGGCTGGCCCGAGTTGATTTAAACTATCTTATTATTGTTTATTATGTCAAAATTACATCAAAGTTATATTAAACTTTGATTGAAACTTAATTAACTACTTCATTAGCAATTAAATAAAACTCCATTCATAATTTATTTATTACCACGCGATTGTCATTTACTATAAATACGCCGTTTTTTAATGTAAATAAGTAACTCGTAATTACCAATTAATTGACGTCAATTGAAGCTATAATTTAATATTAATCTTTAGTCAATTTTGACATTTATACGTCGTCAGTTAAACTACTAATGCTCAATTCTATAACTTTATTTATGTATAAACCTACGAACGATGGTAAATATAGTTTGGTCAACTTGGGCTGCTAAGTTGGGCCAAACATTTTCCACTCGGGCCAAAATCCAACTTGGGCCACAACATAGGTAAATCAAAGCATTTCTACCAAAAAATATTTTTTCAATTCGACCAGTTAACTTCTTAATTACTAACTACTAACAATGTCAATATATTAATAAAAATTGCGCAATAATATAATTCGTTCTTTAAAAAAGTCGTGTACGAGATTTTACATTGAACGGTCTCAACGATAGTATAACATATTACTTTGAGGCCGATTAGCGGATTTTGTATTTTATAAACTAATTGCTTCTTTTATAATAAAATGAAGTTGGCGTTGCCGTTGCCGTAAAATTTTGTAAGCTCCCTAATTTGATCCGTAGGAGAAGCCTATAAATTCACACTTTTATTTTACTTGTTTTAGCGATTTAGCCATCCCATTTATCATGATAAATGTGTTCTTATTAATCCGAAAATATTGTATTACCAGTCTGAAAAATCTTCATATGATTGTGAAACTCCAGAAATTTTTAATTTTTTCGATTTGGGGGGAATTGTTGCTTTGCAATGAATGAGGGAAATAGTATTCTTCTTGGCCTATGCACGTTTTTGGACCGCTGATTGCGGAAGGGAATGTTTGTCTGTACATACATACGCAAACTTTTTTCTGAGCATTCGTTTATTAGTTATTTTGTGAAATTTGTTACCAAAAGAAAAATAACTAACTATTACACAGAAAGTGACGGTTTTGGATTTTTGAAAAAGGTCGTCATAGATATCTCGCGCGATTTATAGCGCACATAAATATTTCATGCGTGTGACTATAAAAAAATTAAACATGTTAATTGATACCAATTAACAGCCTCTCTTAGAATATGACGAATACCATGTCACATCTCTATGATGCAAATGAACCAATCTTTAAGGTTAATTTAATTTTTTTTTCTGATAAAACACAGATAATTGTTTTTAGACCCTCCAAAACGCTTAAGAGAGATATTTTAATAAATTGGACATTTATTAACAATAATAACACATGTGTTAGATTTTTAAGTAATGCTAAGAACATGGGTTTCATTTTGGATTAATTTCTCGACATGAATAATCCAATTAAATGAGTTGTATCATCCTGTGTTCTAATTATACTTAATTAAAGCCGAATTCGATCCTATATCATGAAAAATATTTGTTTGCTCTTTGATTTTGTCTAAACTTGACTATTTCAATGCTTTATAGACTATGTCATCAGCAAAGATTTCCTTAATAAACTACCGTATGTACAAAACTCAGCTGCAACACTTGTATATCAAAAAAGAAAATTTGACCATGTGTAACATAATAACTGATATCCACTGGCTTAAAATTAAAAGCAGGATTGCTTATAAGATACTAATAATGATGTTTTACTGCATTAAAGTAAATCATTTAGCATACCAGAAAGTTTGTCTAACTGTGCTATTTTTCTGATAAACAAGTCCTAACAATTTAATGTAAATCATGTGTAAAAATATTTAAACAAATATATATTTTTAATTACAGACATAATCATCTAACATAATTTAGTCTGAGCTCCCGACCATTTTACGATTTTTTGAATCGTATATGGTCTGTGCAACGAGCTCTGTTTTTCCGTCCCAGTCGAATTGCATAATTACACATAATTATGCGATAGAAAATCGGCTTGCCGGCAATTTATTATTATATTTCATAATCGTCTGCAAACCCAATGTAAAAGAAATCGGCGCAGAGTCGATTAGGAAGCAAATGATAAAAAAATAATCTTTAAAATGGTAGATCGGAATGTCTGAGAAATGTCTGAAATGAAAAAGCTTGTCATTGTTATTGTGGTAGCTAGTTTAACAAAATGAAAATTAGTTTGTAATATATGATTAAATATGGAATTAAATTGGTTATATTAAGTCATGCAGTATGGAATTGTTTCATTTAAAAGACAACGTTGTAAATATATGCTGTGTTGTGTGCTGAGAGACAAAAACACGAAACATACAAATGAATGGCTAGCAATCAATATGATTGAATGACGACCAAGATGATCCTAATATAATAAACACAATAGAGCTATTAATGTATAACAGTTTAAAAATGCAAACAAAAGAGGAATCTTCAAATATAATAAGCCTGCTGAAGAAAAAGACTTGTGAAAAGATTGTATAATAGATGGAGAGAAAAAAACAAACAAATTAAATGATAGAAATTTTGAAATATTAAAAACTTGGACTTGATGGGAAGAGTAAAGCACAACAACTCTGGTATTTGAAAAAAAACTGTTTGGCTTTGACTATGTTCAGTCTTGAAAAAGCCACTTTAGTTATTTTCATAACTAAATATAATAAATTTTATCAAAATATTATTATGCATTTTATCATTTTGCCCAATACATGACGTTTTTGTTGCAAGTTAAAACGTTCAAAGAGGATAAAGTAAGGTATATATACTTGTATTTGATTTTTATTGTATTGTTTTCGTAATATCGGTAGCGTTTTATTTGATTTTTGAGAAAACCATGAACATCGTGATATTTCCTTGAAATTTTCACCGTTTTTTATTTTTTTCAAGTTAAATCATTATAAGGGACAAACATTTTTTGACATCCGTACAGTACAATAATTTTTTCTATTTTTTTACATAAACCTTTTGGGTCAATGAGGAAAATTATACCTGACAATGGGGGAAATTTAGAAAACAAAATTGTTAGTTTGGTAGAGGCCAATTTTTAGGTAAACGTCGCAAAAATCAGTGTTTTAAAATGTAACTCTAATCTGCGGTTAAATTTTTTGTTGATATTTTACAGTACATAGTATGGTTTGGGATGAATAAAGCAACTTGTTTTTTTAAGAGGTTTCTCGAAAATTCTTATTTTTGCTAAAAATTTTGTAATCGAGGAAATGATATACATTTTTGTGATTTCATTGGTAACTGCGTACATTAGTTTTTTCGATTTTTTTGCATCGACCTTGAGGTCAATGAGGAAAATTAATCGACAACGCCAGATTTTTGAGAAAAAAAAACCTGTTAGGCCGATTTCAGCGGAAACGAGGCAAAACATATGTTTGAATTTTAACTGTGCATATTTGACTTTTGTTGACATTTTTAATTACAGTAAAAGCTCTACAGTAATATAAATTTTGAGATTTTAAGAAGGCGCTTTTAAAAAAGTCGCCTCCAGTTTGAATCTATCATATTTTTAGTCAAAAAACTTTATTTTACGATTATTTACTTAAAAATGAGAGGGCACTTTATTAGAGCTTTTAGCTCGTCAAAGACAAAAAAGGAGCTCAAATCAGATTTTCACCGAATGTCTTTATTAATGTACAGGTTTTTTCAATTTTTTTGCAGGAATCTCTAGACGTCAATGTGAAAAATTAATTGACAAAGCCACTTTTTAGCTCGATTTCAAATGAGGAAAAATTTGCTATTAAATAAAAAATATTTTATTTTCATTAAAATCTGAGCAAAAAAGGAAGAAATATACATTTTTGAGAATTTATTTACATATATCCATTATTTTTTTCTAATTTCTTGCATGAACCTAAAAGGAACCAATGAAGAAAATAAATGAAAAGCCTTTTTTTAAAAAAAATATGACTTTTTTAACTTCTAAAATTGTTTTAGTGTCATCGCTATCTATTTTCACTGTGTTCAGCTATAAATAAAGTATTTATTGTTATGTTCATGGGTCCCTAAAGGCCGTTTTTCATTCGGAGTATTTTGCAGTCGACTGCAAGCCCTAAAATAAGTGCCGGACACCGGTCAATGTCCGGCAAAAATATTGCTTTGTCCGGCAACATTTTGACATATTTTGAATGAAAACAATAGTCATTTGGAGTTAAACAGAGATTGACGGGTGTCATGAAAATATTTATTTTATGGCCTATCAAGTGGAAGCTTGGCTGAAGCAAGCAAAGCAAACAAGCAAGCAAAATTAGCAAAGTTCAGGATAATAACATAAGACTATGGTAATAATAGCATATTGTGCTATGTAGATCCGTAAAAAGACATGCATTATTTAAAAAGGATGGTTAAAACTATGAAGACGTTAAACTCAAAATGGATATAGACAAATGGTGTGTAAAACTCAATATCATTATAAAATTTTAACGAAATTAACAAAACATAGGAAACCGCCTACCATGTCAATATTCCCACAGACAGTAGAAATATATAATATCACACATATTAATATGGTTTGCCAACAAACAATCTATTGCTTTTTACAAACCTTATTATTATATTGATTTGCCTCTCTACATAGATGGGAAATTTAAAATAATCTTCACTATATTTTATGAAGTTAGTTTTTATAATAATGCGCTTTATAATAATTAAATTATATATAATATAATTATAATTATATAAAATATAATTAAAAAAAAGTCTGGAAATATTATTACAAATATTATTACATCTTAGAAAATTATAAAAACATTTATACTGTTTACAAGAAAATTGTCTAAACAACTGTATTTTTTGGTCCCAGTACAAAACTTGAGAATTTTCGAAACGTGGCCATATATGGGTAAAAATAAGCCCCCCATTGGGCTTCTGAAATCATGCAAAATTTGAAAAAAATATATAGTACCATTTTCAAGAAAATTGAAAAAAAAGAAGCTAATTTCAGTCAAAAAATTATATTTTTTCAGTCTGAGTATGTTCGGGGCAACCAGATTTTTTTTCTTCATGAAATTAAAAAAAAAGTCTGGAAATATTATTACTTATAACAACTATCATGCGAAATTTCATGTACACAGATAATTTAATTATAGGTAATGGGCTGTTTCATTAAAAAAATGTACCTGTTCGACTGAAGGACTTTTTTGAAGGTTGAAGATCAAAAATCGAATTGAAGTTAGAAATCCGAAGATATAATGTCCTCACCAGCATTTAGAAATCAGAAGGTCTAAGGTACATCCCACCGATGTCCTTTAGTCTGAAAAGTATGTTTATTTAATGGAATGGCCCAATCGCTCAGGAAACCAATAATAATAGTAATTTCAATTATTGAATAATGTCACAATAGTACCTCATCAAGTGCATTTGCTGCTACTTCTTCATCACCTTCTTCCCAATTCTTAAACAAAAACACACAATACAATTGCATTGTCTACTGCCACAAAATGTTTTTCCTACTATAAATATCAAATGTCTTTGTGACACAGTTTTTTCAAGTAATAACTGGTTTTTATCAAAGTAACTTTTGCGTCATAATAGTAAAAAATGAATTATTCGATTTATTATCACAAACGTTGATATAATGTATATGATATAATGGCTGGTACTTGAATCCATAATAAATATCAACAATAAAACAAAGTAAAATATCTCAATTAAAGTTTACGGCTGCACAGTGACAATCAATTTCTTTTAAAATTCTGAAACAATATGATAAATCAACTGGAATCTCATTAAAGTAGTGTTTCAGGGAGTAGTTTTGAATGAATACAAAAGTTCAATGTACCATCACATTCACAGTCATACAAAAACTAACTTGTCCCCCCATTTGCGAAAAAACTGTTCCTTCCCTTATCTAAGCTTCCCCAAGGGGCACCTGAAATTTGGATTCCCCTCTAAAACCAAATTTTCGTCCCCCTATCATCGTGTTACCACTCTCTCCTTAAAAAATGAAAAAAAAAGCTTTACAGTATTTCTTAATTAAATTTCAGAAAATTATTTTTAAAGGAAGTGTAGTTAGATTTTGCTGTACTAATATATTATTAATTAGAAAATTCTAAAATTGGAATATAAACCAAGTAGAACAAGTAAATCTGATTCACCTCCATGTTTTACATACAAATGGTTGGATCAATTTACACCTTTTATGTACAGATTTAAATAAGCGCTCCACTCAAGTAAGTTCCACAACTGAAATCCACTACTTGATCTGCTTTTTATAAGAAAGAAACTAGAATGTATATCAAAGTTCTAAGTTTCTAGAGAGGTCCCGGGGGGGGGGGGGGGGGGGGGGGGGGGGGGGGGGGGGGGGGGGGGGGGGGGGGGGGGGGGGGGGGGGGGGG
>JAUOBW010095562.1:0-15053 GCA_032360285.1 Lepidozona retiporosa | reverse complement strand
ACCAATATATCATAATTATCATAACGCAGTTAGAACAAAAGAGATAAAGTCGTTCACTATCCAGTTGTGTAAAATATACTTGGTTGTATTGGTTGTCTCCCTCTTTGTTTGATGAATACAATCCAAACAATTGGACATTAATTAAAAGTTTGAATATAAATGTTGCACAAAAATGTTGCTTTGGATATGTCTAAATTGTTTCGTATTCTTAGAAGTGCCTTGATTTTAGCCTGAACCTTATAACACATATCTTTAATATTTGGCAAAGAGGTAAGTTTTGTGTCAAGATTGACTCCAATAAAGCTTCACCGTATCTGTGGCTTCAATAAAATTCTTAATATAAAGAAAGACCAGTTATATTGATATTTGTACAGAGGAAGATTATCTGAATCTTTGCTGAGTTTGCAACCATAAAGTTAGATTTAAATCATTTAGAGAAATATCTATATCTGTTGTGAAGTTTATTCAACTAAATCAATGTTGGAATCATATGAAAACAACGCGTTGTCGTCAGCAAATTTACAGACATCGCATATCAGTATTACGAACAATAAGTCGTTTATAAATATGTTGAATAATATTGTCCCAATATTGACCCCTAAGGGCACTTGGTGACATGATGCTTACTATTGTAACACAGTTTTAAGTGGTGCGAATTTTTCCAAGATTGATGCAAATATTTGTTCCAAAATACCTATATTGTTACATATCACTACACGGTTATTTTTATAAGAAACATAGGATTTGAGTTAGAACTGAAGTTTCTTAATTTTTATCAAATTTTAAGAACTGGTGTTCCTTATTTGTTTCTTAAAATTTCAAAGGGAAAAATAACAAAGTAAAAATACACACTTATAATAGCATAATTGAATAAAAAAAATAATAAAATAATAAAGACATGTGTTTTAGCAAGGGCTTTAGGTTGACTTTTCAATGCTGGAAACAATAACAATGGTTTTATTATTGATTCACATTTAAAATAAATAAAATTTATATAAAAAGTTTCTTAGCTCTTGAAAGTCTGAGTTCTATGTTTCTTATTTTTTGGCAAAATCCCAGTACTGTTTCTTATAGAGGTGTTTCTTATAAAAAAAACATCGTGTATTTAAATAATATTCTAATTCATTCAAGAATTAAAGAAAATAACAATCAAGAAAGAAGATAAAGTTGTCTATTATAACCTATTAAGAAAAAATTAGTCAGTGAAAAGTGACTAAAATAACGCTTGACCGCTAAAATTTCCATCGAATATTTTTAACCGACTTTTTTTTTAACCGAATAATATTTTTAAGCGACTTATTTTCTAGGTGTTTGATTTTTTCCGGATTATACAGATAGCCCTAGATACATAGTTTATATAAAACACAAAACAGGTGGCTAGACCCGTCATATACATTATATGTCACCAACTATTTATTGGTATTCACAAAGCCATGCGGATACATAACATAGTACAATATGACAGTATTTCATTTAAGTATTTTATTTTAGCCTGCAACTGCTATAGCCATAGTGGCGTTTGCCATTACGACGCAACTGTAGCAATTAGCCGTAAAAGTCTGAACATGGAAGGAATCTACGATGGTGGTGGTGTGTGTGACAACTGCCAGGTTACTTAGTTTATTTGTTTATTATTATGCATATCATTAATAATTGTAATGTTAATAAAATTACTACATAATGTTCATGTTTACCTTCAACAAATTGCTAAACAAGAAAGATTTTTATAGAAATAAATATACAAACAATAAATACACAAGCGATAACACATATAATCAAATTCGCACAAATATAATTGTACGGACATCACTTGACTTGGCAGTTTTAATAAATTAATTATTATAATAAAATTCCACAATAAAATAAAATGTTTATATTTCAAAAATTCCAAAACATTCCATTTATACAAAATATAATTGATGCTACGGGCAGGTAAATAAAATAAAACAAGAGTTACTAACGATAACGTTAGCTTTAGAAATATAAATGATGCTAAATTATGAAAAAAAAAACATTAATTACAATTTAGCATATATTTAATTATAAAATTAATATTATTTTAAACCCGTTATCCTCTACTTTATCCACACGCAGTCGATAAGTTATGAAATTACTCAAAATTTAAAAACAGCCTTGAAAAAGTAACAAAGCTTCCGAAAAATAACAGGATGTTTTAACTGTAACTTTAGCATAGCACCATGGGAATCAACTGCGAGACGTGTAAGCCGTTCTACTACCGACCTCCGAATACTAACCCTAGCTCTGTAAACGCATGCCCGTGTAAGTATATCTTTATTATATTAATATAATATTTAGCTAAATTCAGTTTATATTTGGTAAAAGTTTTAAATAATGATTAGAAAACCTATTAAATATGTAAAAATTTGCCTTGAGGATATACTTGCTATATTTTTATATAATTATTTATTTAGCATGTGGATGTTCAATGGCCGGCAGCCGAGTAGCAGGAGGTGGTATTGCATATATGGAATGTATAAGCAATAAAGAAATGTCACTACTTCATGGCGGGAAGGTATATTTGCAAAAACTGCTTTTTCAGTCCTGATACCACGGCAACAATCTCTACTGTGGCCCATTATTTCAACATGGTTCAATTTCAAACTGCTGCCACTTATGGCCATCTTGAATAAATACAATAATTATATACGTATTAAAAAAAATACAATGCATGGTCCTAGTACTTAAGTTTCTTTATTTCATGACAAATATATAAATTAAAGTTTCTTAAAAATTTCTTATTTTTAATGAACTGAAAATTTATAAAAGCACACATTTTTGAGTTTATTTCAACCATTTTTACCAGTTATCTTAGTGAAGTTCCTAAAGCATCTACAATGGCTGTCGGCGTAGATGGTATTTTAACTAAGAATGTCTAGTAGCTTTCGTTACCCCGACTATTCCTATTGGATCAGTATAGGTACTTTGACGATGTCGTGCTTAGACATGTACTGCTGTTTCTTATCTAAGGTTTAGAACTGTTGTTTTTTATATGTTGCATATGATGAAAGATAGTGAGTCAGTTAACCTAGTAAATCAAGTAACCTGAGACTGTTTACAATTCGTCTTATTAATAAATTTTTGTCTTAAACATGATATTTCTAAGCAAAAAAGCTGACACAGCTTTCCATCGATTTTTTCGTCGGTAAATTGGTACCTGAGCAGAGTTATTACAACTTGGGGGAGGGGTAGTCGGTAAATGATAAATACCACCGTGTTACCTTGTTAAACAGGGCCCTGGGCCCTTTCCTGAACCACGCGTTAAAATCTGATACCTACCTATTTACCTTTGGAGAACGCTAGAACCCAGACTCGCCCGCTTTAACCCGTTTACGTCGGCTTTTCTGAAACTACAATAGTTACTCTCTCTCCCTACCTAATGGTACCATTCTGAAACTTCCCAGAAAGAACATTGATACATACCTCTATTCCTGGTCTAAACTCGATGAATCCTCTATTAAAACTTATGAACTATTTTTATAACCCCAAGTTATTTTTTAATTTTTTCTGTTGATTTAAAATTAGTGAAATGAAACATTTAGAAATTTCGTGAGACTTTCGAAATGCGTGAATTTTATTAGAGCACGCATATATATTTCCAATTGTACAACCGCGTCATAACGCTAAAATTAGGTGCCTTCTTCTGAATAGTGTTTGTACACTTTTTATATGTCATTTTATATAAGTAAAAACAATCGAAATATCTTTTGTTACAATTTATTTGAGAAGAGCTATAATTATAACTTTATATTCATTATATTAATATATCTTCCAGAATATTGGAGATTGTTTCTGCAAAGAACATGTTATGGGACAGAAATGTGATATTTGTAAAGATCAATTTTACAGACTTGAGACTTCTAATCCCCTTGGTTGCAGACGTAAGTGATAAAACATAATGATTTTCGGAAAAGCTTTAGAGACAACCATTTGTCTAATTTCATTAGTTGGAAAGAGTTCCAAAATTGTCTTTTTAGTGATGGTAGATTGTAGTAATTAACCCTTTAAGGTGTGGGGTTATTTTTTAAAATTCAAAAATATGGTCACGTGACTTGTAGCGGTGTTACGATACACAGCATCGAAAACTCGCATTTAAAACGTTTTTTTGGCCATATTTGTTTAAAATTCTATTAGCTACGTAGCGCACTTGGTGTGGAATAAAAATACATTCTACAAGTGCCTTAAATTAAGCCTTGTTTACACGGTATTCTTACGACGCAATATTACGGCGATAACACTTAAAGGGTTAAAGAATTGTATAAGTATGAAACTATATGTAGTAATATTTTAGTAAAACAAATCTTATTTTATGGATATCTCGATTGTTTTAACGATTATGAGATACTTTATTGTTAATAATACATATATCCATCCTTTTATACTATTCTAATAGTAAATTAACAACATTAGCACTGAAAGTTTATTAAAAATTTATATCAGAAATGTTTTTGTAAGATTCTTAAAATTTCTTGGTTAGTCCATTGAACATTATTTAAAAAAGTTATCACTAGTGTTTGATAAAATTTATTTCATTCATCTATTTTTTCAATTATAGCTTGTGCATGCAATCGAGAAGGAACAGTGCAAAGATTGAATTTATGCCATAAGGTAAGTTGTCAATCAGTTAAATATATGAGAAATTACAAGGTTTTACAGTAAAATATATGTTACGATAATAACAGGAAATCTTTATCTTTGAATTAAGCATATATCCTAAATGTAGTTGGAGAAAGGCCTGTATCAAATTTCACTTAAATCGTGTTCCAAGATTTAAAATTTGATTTTAAATAATTTGAGGGGGTCCTGTGTAGATTTGAGTATTGCACTAAAATAAAGATATCCGTTATTGTCATTCAGTTTTTCTTTTTTCTAAAAGCCTATCTTGTTACCTACCACACACATACGAATAAAACTAAAGAATGAAATTACATCCATTTAAGAACAGGCAATATTTAGACTTTTTGCTGAAAAATAACGACGTCATCGTGTTTTCCGTCATTATGGAGTAATTTTAAAATTTGTTTTACCTGTGGATTACTACCTATGAGTTACCATCTTCATTCGATTTTCCAATCGTCTTCATAGATGTTTAGAAGAGTTTAATGACAACAAAATACCTGGAGTATAATATGGCTATCTACACACTGCAAGTCGTTGATGAAGGTAAAAGCTTGTAAACCGCTATTCTAGGTGGCGGTAAGAGCCCATCATGTGACATGTTCATGCGAACACTAACTGTATATCACTACTTTTGTATGTAATCAATGTACAAGTGCAATAAATATATACATTCCGGGAATAAAACAAAATGTGTAATACATATTTATTAATTTACATTTATATACAACAACCTATCCACATATTTAATAACTAATTTACAAGCCTATTATTTTTTTAGTATATAACGACTTCAATAAAGTTGCGAGAAGTTTAATCATCTTGATATTGTAAAATACTAAATAAAACAAATTAATTTCAAAACATATAATCTAGGATGACCGAAATTCTATACACACGGCTGAAGACCTTTGGAAAGTTAGATTATTTTTAGTCTTTATCTTTTTTTTCTCTCTCCTGATAAATTTTCTATAGATGGAAACACGGAAAATTCCCGTAGAAAGGCGTTTGACGCTTCTAGTCTACTATTGGAAAATAAAGTAAGAATGTAGATATATTTAAAACTGGTTAAGGGAGTTTGCACGCATCAGTTGCGCGCTTAACGTATCTTGCTTTGACAAAATAGTCAGCAAATAGTTAAATACCGAAACAGTTTGACTTGACTGAGTTTGATAGGATACTGGTCCACCGATAACCAGGTTGAAAATTTATCCGCAAACTAATTGGAGGTGTTTCCTGTGTTTTTCGCAACGATTTCACTTATTATAAGAGATCTCCAACCATTTTTGTATGTTTGGCTAAAAATAAAGGCCTTCCGAGATGGAGTACTTTGCTTTTATTTCGTAAAAAAATCCGTTTTCGTTCTCAAGATATGTTATATTTTATGAAAGTGAAAGTGAAACTTATGACATCACATAGCATATGTCTATGTCATCTCTGAGCTATAAGAAATCTATTGTGCTTATAACTGAATCAATTATAGAGGTGTTATCAGAAATTCATAATATTATGATCTCATCGAGCTACGCTACGTGATGTCATAAGTTTCGCTTTCACTTTCACAAGATTTATGATATATGGAGAACAAAAAGCGATTTTTTGATGAAATAAAAAGCAGAGTGCTTCGTTTTCAAAGGACTTTTTTCTGAGCCCAAAATTGGGGATTCCTTTAAGGTATAGTTTACATATTTTGTAATTTAATTTTACAAGATAGCCTTTATACGACTTTTCAAATCTTCAAGGGTAGTTTCATTGTTATCCCGAAAGTTCTTCGTTCTTAACAAGCGAATTGTATTTTGACGTTTCTTGAATTTCTTCAACCTTTCATTTAAAGTCTTCTCGTGTTTTAAAGGTTTCATACCTTGCGCTTTGAGTAGATTCTGATACCCAAAATTAAAACCAAACTTCTTTTTAAAATAACCTAAATACTCGATTTCATTGGTTAAAACTTTTTTGCACAGATATCGATGATATCTATCCACTTTTGGGTCCATCACAAAACTGCTGACATCGACATTTATTTTGAATCCCTTCATTGTAATTCGCTGTGGCGAGCACACCTTTTCGAATTTTTTATTTAAATTTTTAAATTCGCTAACGTCATCCCAAAATGACGGCCCGTAGTTAGTAATTTTTCGCCAAAACGTTCTATTAAAATATTTATAAAGCATTACGTCTGCCCGGTTCCATTGTTTTATACGCTCTTTAGTAGTGTCTGTTAAATTCCTTTTCTCTAAACGCTGGTTTTGTTTAATGTACAGGATGTCATCTAACCCCCAGCAGAGCTCCTTCTTTAACAATATCAACCCTTCGTCGAAGTATTCCATGATCAACACCAATTGAAATTCACTGTCGAGTTTCTTTAATGCGCGTTCTATAGCACTTTCACTTTCCATATCCAAGAAGTCGTAGCCCATGTCGTAAAACATGCCTGATTGAAGCAGATTCAATGTATCCGGCAAATCGCCTAGTTTAAGCGTCAGATTGTACAGATATTCGTCAGGAAACTTCATGAATTCGGCTATCGGATTGGACGTCTTGTTAAGTCGTAATATTTTATCAAACTCGAAGTAATAAAAAGAACTTTCGAATTGCGAGACCGGGTTGCGAAGGATACTGATATATTTCGAGTTTGGCTTCATGATTAAGTCCATTTGAACACGGTTGTATCTAGAAAGAAAATATCGTAGTTTATTTTTAGAAATCTCTAAAAATAGTACAGCAACCAATCTATAGTGGAGTTTTCGACTTGTATTCATTATGCTTATTTACTGCAATTAAAAGACAGAATCTGGTTAAATGAGTGAATAAAAACTTAGGTGGGTAAATACTACTCCAAAAGTCATTTTCACAATAAGCCCCCCAGCTTGATATTTGACGATTTTTCCGCTACGTCAAGATTTTAGTTAGTATCAGGTAAAATGTTAAGTAGGGTTATGTATGGTAGAGTTTTAGATAAGTTGTGAGGTGTGTAAAGGTTAGAAAAATACGAGATTTTTTATTCGAGATAGGAATTTAAGACAGCAAATCGTTTAAAAGGTATCATAGAAAGGGGGTTAATAGTTGGGCTGGTGTAATATTTCATAGACGGTGGAGTCAGGTAAGAAATGAGTAAGGGTATGGAAATTGTTATCATGCAATGCTTAGAATAAAAAATTAGCTTGGGCAATATACTCAAAGGCACTATCAAACATATTCCTGTAATTGAAACGTTCACAATAAGTATTGTACTAATCTATTATATTTGTGTGCTGTTTTTGAACACCAACAATTGTCATATAAAATTGTTACCTATTTACTATATTTACAATTGGAAATGATAATCATAATATTATATATATAGCATAAGAGAAAATTTGCTTACTTTTGTAATTTTCTTATATAAATAATTCCTAACAATTGAATGTAAAATAATTTATGAGACATTTTTAACAAAGGCCTTCTTTTGTTTATTATCCCAAGAATTTAATAAAATTCATCATGATTCATCGGGATTCATTAATACTTGGAATTATTAGGATGAATAAAATACAATAGACGACCATGAAACAACATAACAATGACCTAACTAACGATTAATAAAACTGGTAAAAATACAATAAGTAAATAGAATAGTAAGTGTGATTTGTTGATGACAGCAACATATGAAACTCTGGAAAATAAGAGTTTCAATTTCATTGTCTTATAATCTCTAATATAACAGAGGTCTAATATTTGTATATTTGTTTAATCTAAAACCGCAATCTTATACTAGGGGATAGTTATTATTAAAGGGGGAATTACATTATAGGGCTATATTATAACATACATTGACACAGATTTGTGGTCGTATAGTTAAGGCGTTCATGTTTAAGCATAGGCCTTATATTTTAGGATACGTTATCTACTATATAGAAAACATGTGCATACCTTGAGATATAAAGTAAATATTTGAACGAAATGAAAATATACTAACCTTGCGTGATTAGATAAAATATCGGCAGGTTGTCCATCTAATCTAAGTAAGTCAACACTAGACCAATGGAATTTTCTTGGCCATGAAAATCGTTTCTCGTTCATGGAAGGTAAAACGACCATTAGCTCTCGTAGGTCGGCATATCTATTAAGTATATTTGTAAGAGTACTACTCGCAGTTTTGTGAGTTTTTAAGAATACTACGTTGTCAGTTGGTGTACACCTAAGCAAACAAAATATCATTGAAACATAGTTCCTAATAACAAACAACATTTTTCTTTCATATTTTTTTTTAATATAATTTACTATAACGTAAGGGATTCCTTAGTCTTCTGAAAAGTTGAGCTCAATTTAAAGAGGACTAACAATGATAAAGAATGTTTTAATTTCGTGTAAAAAAACATTACTACAGGTATCAAAGTTCCATGGTAAATCTAGACTCGCCTTTAATTTTGGAAATTATTGATTTCACAGTTGGTATACCCCTATTTTAAACATCACTCTTTCATTTGTAATTTGAATTGTTTTGTTTCAAATGATTTTTGGTCTGTATGTAGAAATTAATATTAGAAATGTTTTCAAACAAAAAAATTTAAAATATTAGGCGGTTGACTAGCTAGTCAGTTACTTATGTGAGTCTGATGTTCGTCCTTGCATCTCAACCAATAAATCAGCAAAAATATTAAATAATGCATGAACCAGTCAAAATCCTAGGTTTTCTATCTCCTAGGGTTCCCAACCAAAGGCCCCAAGGAAGTTATCATAGACATTTCAAGAACACGGGTGTGCTTACATTTTTATTATACCCTTACCTAACATGGTATTCTTTGATTTCATCCATTGAAATATCCAGCAAAGTAGAATTTAACTTGATCACTGATACTTCATCATTGTAAGTTATGCTATCTTCGTTTGCCATTCTATTTAAAAAATAATTACCATCAAAGGAAAACTAAGAACTAAAATAACTAAACCAAAATTTCTGAGAGCTCCTTTTAAGCCCTAACTCACATTTTTACTGAGTTCTATTAGAATAATAATAAATTTAGGTATGTATAGATTCATATTTTACGTGGGTAAAACCAGCAACAAGTCAAATTGCTTTATTTCCAGCTGGCCCACGGGTTGTAATCATAACTACCTCAAATCACTAGGTCTACGCCCCAGCACTCGGTATCCATTTACCGAATAATACGTGCTGGGTTGGCACTACCGCAGTGGATCCATAAGCTGATCATTAATCAGCCTATCCATGATTTACTGGTCCTACAAAAAAATATTACCAGCATAGATATCTAACATATGCAGAGGTAAAGAGCTATGCAAGGCGAGGTCGCTATCCTTGAGGCTATTTTAAACCCGCAGCTTTGTTTAAAAGGTCTAATTTCAAATAATTAGGGCATATTTTCAGTAAAATTAAAAAAAATTAAAGTGTGAAAAAAAGCAAATTAAACTTAAAATTTATAAATTAATTCAAAACAATAGAATACATTGCTTGTTGACAGGCAAAATTATCAAATGTGTATTTATATGTTGACATTATGAAGAATAGTTATTCGAGGGAAGTTATTTTAGGCGCATTTAAAGCGATTAATAGCCGAAGTAGCTTGTTTTGGGTGATATACAATAAAAAAACAAGTTAATGCATAGCGATTAAAACATCGGGCTTACCTGAGTTTCTCCAGAAATTGGACCTCGTTTGTAACAACTTCTCCTTTATACACAGTGATATCTTGAATCAGAATCTTAAAGAAGATTGCAGTCAATCCAAGAAATGAAAAGGTCCACACCAACAACACCAATACTAACGGACGTATATGTAACATCTGGAAAGCGGATGGATCACTCGATATATGCAGATTTTCATAGAGGTTTTTATCACGAAATTCAACATTAATGGCCATTGTACGTGATTTTATTATTCCAGGTCATTTGTCGAAATCATTTTAAGCTATAATACAAGTTCATTACATAGAACATTTATGAAAAAGTTCATTACATAGAACATTTATGAAAAAGTTCATTGAAATTCTGATAACCATAGAAGTATAAGTTCATCTCCTCGAAGTATATAACGGCAAATTTATTCCAATAAGAATACGGTAAACAAAATATATAGTTTTAGCAATGAATCTTTAATTAATTAAAATATTTCGCCATTTTTTATATTTTTAGAATAAAAGGGTTCAATGGTTTACCATAGTTTGAAATGTTGAAACAAATCTCTCGTTTGGAATTCCACTAATGTTTCATGTTTTGCTGTACACTTTTTAGCATTGCTTGTCACAGCTACGATCAGAATCGCTTGGGTATAGCAGTATATATCAGTTTATATATAGCATAGATATAATATTATATATAGAGTATCGAATGCCAACTGAGAGAGCAGAGCGTATTAACTGATATTACGATATACTTTAATTAATAAACAAACTGTTTGGAAAAGATGGTTTTCCAGATATTTCGATATGTAATACATTTTCTTTAACCCTATCCTTGTCCGGGCCTTTCGGAAACTTTTAAGCATGGGTGAGTGGCTTCAAGAGCCCCCTAATTTTAATTTGATATAACATAGTGATTAAGTTGAAATAATTTGGCAGAGCTAAGTCACCATATAATCCACAAAATTACTTATTATTCACTTATAATAACTCATAGTTTAAAATGTCGAAGCAAATCCCTCGTTTTGAATTCCGTTAAATAATAAATGACTTATATTATTTTTGTTGTTGAAAAAAAAACATAATGACGGACCAAATTGATGACGTCAGTAATAACACGTATATCCGTATAAAATATTAAAAAGTCAATTTGACGATAAAATGCAAATTTTTAAAATTTATATAAACTTTTCAATGCCTTCTTGTTTTATTTAATCAGGCGTTACTTCAACGGTTTGTCGGTGAAGCTTATTTTGTCGTAAATTCTAATTTGCGTAGCAAACAATGGCTTCCATGATTTAATGTATATAAAATTCACAAGGGCTTACGATTTTCAAAATTTTACTTGTTAGAATTCTCGTATTTAAAAAAAACACCAGCAAATTTTCAAATTTGTCGGTTTTTCGAATTTTTTTTGCTATGTGTCAAGATTGTATCGTTATATTAGTATTATGCGCGTTTCAATACTTTCCTGTACCAACCCCATTCCCTATTTACCTGTACAATCCCTATCCCTGGGGCACAAACTCTGGGTAGAATCCTCACCCCCGGGGCCAATTAAATCTTAATTTTTATCCAGATAACTGTCTTCAATATGCATTAAATTGAAAGATAAGAAATGCATTTGTCTAATAAGAGCATTTAAATTACAAAAATAGTTATTAAAAAGAATAAAAGTGCATATTTTGGGAAAATAGATAATTTTTGCAGTCCCTATTTTAATGCTAAAATTCTATTTGTTAAATTTTCACCCCAGTACAGTTTAATTTTTGTCTTGGACCATTTTAGTTTCACATTTTTTCACTTATGTGCTTGCAATAAATCCCATTTATTTAATGCCTCTAGGTACCTTTTAAGCTTGTGTCAAGGTAGTGTTACTAATTTTAACTTACTTTTTTATTTTAAATATTTTGTGTGTGTTGTATTAAGGACCACAATAGAAATATTGTTTTCGACAGACAATTTTTCTGCCTATCCTTGCCACCTTTAGTCTTTATTATTATTTTTTTTTAATATTTTTTATTAATTCTAACTTCTATATATGTTGTGGCGAGTAAAAACATACTTACTTACTTACTTACCAGTTGAATATGGTGAAAAAGTATATATGGTAGACTGATAATTTAAAATAAAACAGATTGTAAGAATTGTAAAAAATTATATGAAATTCCTCTCATTGTTAGGAGAACACTGAGGGTAAAAAATGAAATTGGTTGGTGGAATGAATTACGGTGACAATTGAACAAAAAAAGTGGAAAAATTTGAGTAAAACCTTGACACCGGCTTTAAGGTAAAAGAACCTAGAGGTATCAAATAGGTAGGATTTATAAATATTAAATTAATTACTAAATCAAATTTATACAAATGTATGGTTCTATTTGAAAAATTAAATATACCATTTTTCTAATAATATATTATGGACTCATTGTCTCGAAGGCTTTTTGTAAGTCTATAAGTATCATGCCAGTTAGCAAACTAAAATCAAATCTCGTCTGAGTATAGTATTTTAAAAATTTCAAATAAGAATATGTGGAGTGGTTGTTACGAAATCAGAATTGAAATAGGTATATAATTTTATTGTCTGAGAGAAAGTTATTAGTCTGTTCATGGACAACTAGTTTAATTACTTTAGAAATTATGGGAAGTAATGATATTGGCCGTTAGTTTTTTTGGATCTGTTTTGCAGCCCTCAATATAAAGTGGCTTTAGTTTTGCAAGGAAGTATACATAGAGAGAAGTCTAATACGTTTTTTAAAAAAATCGCGGTTATCTGGTCTATCCCAGGTGTTTTGAAGTATGTGGAATTCAGTAGGATTTTAAAAGTCACAAAGTTTTTTCCAAATCTCTTTGGGGCCTTAGGAAGTTTTAATACTAAATCTCCTGCTAGGTTGGAGAAGAAGTCTTTAAATATTTCCGTGGTGTGTTTTGGGTGAAAGAAGTTTTATCTATTCTGATTTAGGCATATTTTAGATTCTCGTGGAAGGTAAGCCAATTTTTCGGATTGCTTTCCAAAATTCCTTCAAGTTCCATATGTTTCCATATGTTCATTTTTTACGCTTGATTAAATTTGTAAAATCATTTTTAGATTTTAAGTATATTCCCCTGTGGATATAGAGCGTCGTCCGTTTAAATTTGAATAAGGCAGTCTTTCTACCTTTTTTCGAGATTTAGAATAAATGGAATCTCGGTTAAAAAATGAGGCCGTTTTAAAGGCCATGGAAGAAGGGATCTTGGCGTTAGCGGTCTATGGGAGAGGGGATCTTGGCGTCAGCTGTTAAAAGCCGTTAAACATAACTTAGGTTGTCGGCCCCTAACCAGTGTATGTATCCCCTTAAAGAAAAACCTATATATTTCAGCACATTTACCCGACAACATATAAGCAAATATTTTTAAGAAGTTTACAATATAAATGGCGTTATTTAATACTGTTCACATAACAAAATCTGCTTATTTATTTATGCGTGGTTCAAATCTTTCCGGTGGGGATTTTTACTCAAATCAACCCCCCACCCGTGGGGATTTTGACTGGAATTTTTCCGGGGGTGGGGGTGTCGGAAAGATTTGAAGCACGCATTATATATACCACACTCGGCTGTAACATGTGCATAATAACTAGCATGAACTTCCAGTCTAAACATACCTTTAAATCTCAAAAATCAACCGAAACTATTCAATATAATAATAATTTTGATCTCACAAATGAAATGCGATATATAGTTATAGAGAAAAATTCCCAGGATTCTTTATGGGAATAAGGTTAAACACCTAATTTGAAATCTTGAAACTTATCAGAAAATGGCTATGGAAAAAATGCGACAAACCCCCGAAAATAACGTGATTTGGTACGTCACCGCTAATAACGTGGTGGAATTTTAAAATACGAATGATAGATAAGGATATACTCCATTGGAAGATATACTTTGATTTAACAACATAATAATAGTACGGACCAATTCACTACCGTTTTTTTATTACAGCTCCTTAAATGTTAAATATTGTATGGAAAATATGAAATATCGTTAGAAACTAATATTAAAATATATGAATTAGCTGATCCCCACGAAATATTTAAATAAGGGTTTTCTATCAGGAATATGAGTGTATAGTATATTAAGCTGTGCATTATTATGTTTTTTAAATTATTTCGTATAAGTTTTATATTATATTTCATGTTTATATTGAACATATGTGTAAATTGAATATATTTGTAACACTGTATAATGATCTCTTTTTGTTGCGTTGGCGGATAAAATTACACCCTTCCCCACGAAACTGTTTGCAATAGCTTTTCTATGACCTGAATCGATTGTTTTAAAACTTGTTGGCTTAAATATATATCTATTGGCTCTTTATCAAAAGAATATTCGGCACGATGGGATATGCGTTCGATCGGGCGCCAGATCAAAACATTGTTTTAATAAAAATCGTTTAAATTCGACTAAAATGTTCCAACAAAAACCATTCATGATTAGCAACACGTGAACCGTATGAGCAGCATCACGTGACCCCTATGAGCAGCAACACGTGACCCGTATGAGCATCACGTGACCCGTAAAAGCAGCATCACGTGACCCGTATGAGTATAACGTGACCCGTATGATCATCACGTGACCCGTATGAGCATCACGTGACGGTTGGTGCACATCATATGTTATATTGAAGACACTAGCTGATATTACCCGTGGAAAATCCACGCGGGATATTTAAATGCTAAAACACATATGCATATCGGGTATTTTAAAGTAGAAAGTATCGACAGAGATTAATTTATTCATAAAACTTATGCCGGATGAACTTTCGCAT
>JAUOBW010094451.1:0-15059 GCA_032360285.1 Lepidozona retiporosa | reverse complement strand
AACCTGTCTCAAGAGTGTTTGAAAATTGAAATGAAAACTTACGGTTAGTTAGAATAAGATCTATACATGTGCCACGAAAATATTGAAAATACGATAATTTAAGAACCCGTTATCCAAATAAGGTCGTTGACCCCTCGTTGGAATCGTATTATAAAACTGCTTTCAATAAACGTCATTTTAAAACAAAAAAATATTTTATTTTGAATTTTCAGACGCCCTTATTGCGCCCATGAAAGGGCGCTAAAAATGTTCAGACTCTTAGCCAAGATATAAATATTAATTGTCTCAAAGTTCCAGAAAAATCCGAACAAAAGTTATTAAAAAAGTCTGTACTTTGTTTCTATTTTTTTTCATTATTTTTGTAGTTGAAAAAGGAAAATAGTTTTTGGGTCTCATGATTATCTCACCGCAAGCAGACACCTCTTCCACCTACACAGATAGAAAAAATGTGTTACCCTGACAACCGAAAATCCACTGACGCTTTTCTGACACTATAAGTATCGCAAGTGTCATAGTTCGACACTTCACTGACATTTCGAATTAGAAGTGTCCTAATCTGACGCTCCTCTGACACTTCTCTGACGCTTCGAAATTACAAGTATGCTTATCTGACGCTTCTCTGACACTTCATTGACGCTTCGAATTAGAAGTGTGGTTATCTGACGCTTCCAATTAGAAGTGTGCTTATCAGATGCTTCTCTGACACTTCACTGACGCTTCGAATTTTAGGTATCATTGAACCTTTCTGACACTTCAGTGATGCTTTGATCTATCCATAAAACTCATGTTTAATTACTGTTAAATCCTGGAAATAAGCCCGCTCGATATAGGCCCCTTCCCAAACAAAAAAATCAATCTCGGATATGAGCTGCACCCCTAAATATTATCCCATTGGAAATAAGCAGGATGTTTTATAGGTTTTAAAAACCGTGATATAACTAAAAATTATCTTATAAGTAATGCGGGGTTCAGTTCTTTCCTGTAGCCACCTCCACCCACGGGCACAAGTGGGGATTCTACCCTGAGTTTTGATGACGTCAGGTTTTTAATTTTGATTCATTAAAGTTATAAAACACATGTTTCTTGCAATTCGGCTTTTTTTTAGCAAGTAAAATAAATAAATCTTTTTTTTTTTACAGACACCCACCCATACGCCGCCTTCCCCAGTTGGAAGGGCTCTAACATTTTCACGGGGTGAGGCAGGACAAAATTATTAATTGTCATAAATTTTCAGAAGAATTGACCCACAAAAAAATATTATTTAATAAAGTATGTAGGAGGTAGTTGCACCGCCCTTATGAATAATAGGGTTAAATCATTATTTTTGTAATTTAAATGCCCTTATTAGACAAATGCACTTCTTCTCTTTCAATTTTAATGCCTATTGGAGTCAATTATCTGAATATAAGTTAAGATATAACTAATAAAAATTGGCACCAGGGTGGGGAATTATACCGGGAGATTCTGCTCCAGGGGTGGGGATTCTACTTGGAAAAATGGTCCTCACCCAGGGGAAATCCCAATCTGCCTGGTTGGTGGGTACAGGAAGGAATCGAACCGCGCATAAATATTTTATAAAAAAATAAGTTTAAGAATATCTCTATGCACAAGGTTAGGGGCTCCATCCATATTCATGTTGCCACGCTTAAAGGATTTATGCCTGAACTGGGTGGGTGGGGTAAACGGTTCCCCTTTAAGCGTGGCAAGATGACATTATTTGTGAATAAAACGTCACGATTTTCATTCTTTGTGGAAAAATTTGCCTTTAAGGGAGTGGGTGGGTGGGTCTAAATCCTTAAATGCATAAATCCTTTAAGCGTGGCAACATGAATATGGACACAACCCCTTACAGTATGAGATGCTAGCAGCTACTCGGTAAGAAATAATTATATATATATCCAGTCAAACGCTGAACGTATGTATAATCAAACGTCAAATTATAATCAAACACTATATATATACTACAAATTTCTTGATTAGTCAAACTATTGAAACATAAATTCAACTCACTGACACTATGATTCGATTGTGTTTGATTCAAAATTTGTTCGATAAGTGTTTGATTACGTTCAACTGAATATAATTTAGGGACACCGTCCATATATATTCATGTTGCCACACTTATCGGAAATATGCTCGAACTGGGTGGGTAGGGTAAAGAGTTTCCCGTTAAGCGTGAAAATATCATACAGTATTACGAAAAGAAAGTTTATCAAAACATCAGGGATAATTAAAAAAATCTTTTACTATTTTTCAAATGATCTTTTTGTAGAAAAAAAAACTGTCATATTTATTTTGGGAGAGACATACACAACCAGTTTAGGTATAACAGTAAATTCAGATACATTTAATGGAAGTTCCATATTCAAACTGAAAAGACATGACATAAAATATAAATTATTTTATGAGATGATATCTTGAAGATCAGGAAAGTGACTTTCCTATAGGGTGGGGTTGGTCTGTCAAAAATCCTTATCGGAATATTTCCGATAAGCGTGGAAATATGAATATGGACGGGTCCCCTTAATATACTATGTAGTCTATATTATTCCGTAAGAGAGACCCTGCCCTGTCCATCATATTCATTGTTGTTGTTTTTGTCATACATATTCATGACATGTTGCCACACTTATCGGAAATACGCCGATAATGATTTTGACACATCCACCCTTTAACCACCTTTTTTATTTTGCATATTTATTATCTGTAAAAATTATTTAGAATCAGGTTATAGCTAAGTGTTTTATGTTTGAATACCATATGGAGCATATGGAACTTTCACGTTAAATTTAAGTCTGAATTTATACATATTATATACCCTAACTTTAAGTATTGTATATGTCTCACCATAAAATAAACCAACTTTTTTCTACAAAAAAGATCATTGACAAGAAAATAGTGAAATATTTTTTTAATATCCGTGACATTTTTTATTTAAACTTTTCAGTATTTCATATTCTCATGCTTAACTTTTACCCCACCCACTTAGTTCCTGCATATTTCTGACAAGTACGTCGCTAAATATAAACACTCACAGTATAAATCCCCTAAGCCCTGAGTACATTTGGCGACGGCAAGATCACGCACAATAATCCAATGCGGTAGTTTCCGTAGACAGACAATTTTATTGGACAGCGTATCCTAAATGCACAATTTATTTATATTAATTCAAAAAACTGGCATATGACTTACCCTCAAAATTAGTTATATAATCTTTGAAAAATATAAATTAAAATACATTTTTGTGAAATAAAACTGGTTTTATCTAACAGGGGGCAGAAATTTTCTATTCCAGATATTTAGTTAGCTGTCGACTACGCTTGATATCTGATTGATAACACAGTCTTAATTTTAATTGTATCGTTCGATTACTATAGATTAGACTTTGTTTGATAACGTTTGATTAAAAAAAAATTGATTTTTGATTAGTGTTCGATTGTTCGGCTTTTTAATCCGTTTGATTTAATTTGATCGTTTTTGATCATAGTGATGTAAAACCATAATTTGAACACATTAACATTGTTATTGGCAACTAAGAAATTCTTGGGGGCCCGGGTAAGCCCAAAATGGCCGAAAATAAATTTTATTCTAAAGGTTTGCGCAAGCGTGTTGCTTGTTGGCAAGCCAAATATAATATAATCCATAATATCTGATAAACAAAAATGTAACAAGCATGTTGTGTTCTATGTGGCATAACATGTGGCACAACATGCTTGTGAAAGACACTTGTGTAGCGTTGCTGATTGGTTAAGAAACGCCACGTGACACTAATTATGCTAAATATTCTTTGTCAATTTTATTTTTGATGAATTCGAAATCCACTAGCCGGGTAAGCAAGACCATACGTACCCAGATCTTAACAAATGTGCGACCGCGTCAAAATACGCGCTTCGCCGTTTTTTAGCTTGCGCAATAAGTTTTTTTTTAAAAAAATCGTTCATTAATTTTTTTTTAATTTTATACATGATGATAATAGGGATTATTCTCTATCATCCTGTGAACACCGCATGTCCGGGAAATTTCTGGTTTTCGAGTTATAA
This sequence comes from Lepidozona retiporosa, assembly GCA_032360285.1. Classification (NCBI taxonomy): domain Eukaryota; kingdom Metazoa; phylum Mollusca; class Polyplacophora; order Chitonida; family Ischnochitonidae; genus Lepidozona; species Lepidozona retiporosa. The sequence goes on along the minus strand of JAUOBW010094451.1, from coordinate 11,019 downwards.
CCGAAAGAGGCTGTCAGCCAGTCACATGTCATAAATATTGGTGTTATGGTATAATACGATAAAAGAAACCAGTCTATGCAAACCATGCATATGAAAGAATTTCTGGTTCTCGATTTATTGCCCGAAAAGCTTTCGACCAATCAGAATTATCGATCTTCATAATCTCATATCTTTAGAATGGCATTAACAATTAATATGCCATTTTTTGGAAAATGCTTACCATACGGTTTACCTTACTACTTTATTTTTAAATCTCAGCTTCCTTCCGAGCATAGTCAAGGTAGTTTTTACCCTCAGCTTCCTTCCGAGCATAGTCAAGATAGTTTTTACCCTCAGCTTCTAATAAGTTGTACCAGGTGAACAGGTTTTCGATTTTCTTCCTGCTGCAGCGTCGTCGGCTAACCAAACTTGTTTAATACCTGGTTCTTTTATTCTAAGATGGTCAATTATACTCAGTGCTTAGGGAATACCAAGGCATAATGGATCACCTTGTGTCGTACCTTTTATTGTTTTTAACACCTCCACTTATGAAGAGTCGTGCGGGCTGCCGGTAGGTGTTGATGATGTATTTTGAAACTATTGGATAGATTATCTGGATGTTATGAAGTGCTACTGATTGATTAATTAAGCCGATTGAATGCATTTGATGCATCAATTAGAAGGGCAACATCTGTTTCATCATTTTCAAACACTTTTTTCATGGCGTGAATCGCTGTACGTGCATTTAGTTGTTTGACTATACTTACTTAGATTTAGTAAATTTAAAGAGCATACATTAAATTTAATTCTAAGAATTATATTGCGAACAACTTTATTTCGAAGAAAATATTGTTATTTCCAAGAAAATATCAACTCTTGCATTGAAGAAGATGTCAAGTCCTCATGAATTTTTTTTTGTTAAAAAGCCTAAAATTAAAATATCTGTTGATATGAGATTATAAATATGCATATCATGAGACAAAATAGCTACATCCAATGAATGGCTATACTTATTTGTGGGAATGACATTTGAGCGCGAGTTAAATACTTTCAAAATGTCGTGGAACTTAAGTGTTGTTGAATTACGCTGATCACAATAAATATTTATATCACCACCTATAAAGATTTCAGCATCATAAGTAGTCAGCGTCTCAAGGACAGAACTGAAATCATTAAAAAGGTCATTCAAGTTAGTTTGAGGTGGTCGATATAAAGATAGAAAAATTATAACTCTTCCTGACAAAGAGATAACAACAGTAGTATTCAATATAATTAAAACAAGATAGATTAAGTTTACGGATTTTATATTTATCTAGGCATAAAATGGCTAATCCGCCCATTCTTCGTGACAATCTTGGTGTGCTATATAAATTGTATCCTACAGATTGGAAGTGTGATAAAATCAGACCTGGATCATAATCACTAAGCCAAGTCTCACAAAGCAATGCAAAGTCTTATCTCCTATTAAAGGGTTTGGGAACCACTTCTCATCAACCCCTTTCTTTGATGTGTATACTACTGTTCTTGCTCTCCTCTTTGCTGCGAGATACGGCTCTTTCTTTTATCCTCTCTTTAAATAACCTTCTTTTCTCTTTAATAACACTATTAACTTCTCTGTTCCACCACCAGGTCTCATGTCGTTTGACAGGACCCTTACACGGCCTTTTGAGGAATTTGGAAGGCCGAAGGTATATTTAGGGATCTCGAAATCTTGAGGTAGAAGGTACGTACACAGAGGTCCGACCGTTTGAAAAGTACAATTATTTTCTGGAATAGCCCAATTTAATACCCCATTGCTTTTCCTTTGATAAGTGAACTAACAAATATAGTTAAAATAAGGTGTTCCAGAAAATAATTCTGAAGCAAAAAACATCACTCTATCATCTGTCATCAGTTAAATATTGTCGAAATATTGCTTATATTTTCAGTGAGGTTTAGTGCTTTCATCAAGACAAATAAAACTTGTTTTAATGAACATGAAATAAGCATAGGGGTTGTGATTTTAGGCATAATTTAATGTTACCAGAACCATTCCCTTTATTCAAATATCTTTTATTTTCCACTTGGACTAAATATGTGTATATATGTTGTAACCATCTTTTTGGAAAGAAGTCGTTACTTTTTAGAATATGGTTTCTTTTTAGATAGTTGTTTCTTTTTACAAGGTTGTTATATATTAATCAAATATTTTTCAAACTATTTATGGATATATCGAACCCTATATTGGGTTATCTAGTCTAGTGACCTAACGAGTTGTGTAAATGGGGAAGACTCTAGTTGTTACAATTTTTTTTAAATAGTTGCACAAATTTCAATTTGTATTAAATTTAGGTTAAATTATTGGTAAGTCTTGAACCTAATTTTATCTATATATTCATATGTGTGATTTTGAGAAAAAATACACATGGTAAAAGGGTTAACTGGAATATACAAATTATCGGAAAGATGGTGGAACCATGTTAATTTGAAAGATGGTGGAACCATGTTATACATATATGGTGTTTAGCTACATACGGTAGTTTGTGTTTAGTTATGTTAACCCTTGGACCCCGAATGACGCCTTTAGGCGTCAGTTAGTCGACACACATTCATGACGTAATAACTCAAAAATAACCATTTTAATGAAAATCTGAAGTCACTTTTGTATTTTACTTTTAAATTATCTTTCGAATGGCGTTTACAGAATCAAAATCGGAATTCTATTTCAAAAGTTATGACCCTTTTAATTTTACAAAATATTGCCGAAAAAATATTTTTTAAAAAAATGCTTCGGGTTCTAAGGGTTAAATAAAAAGCAAGTTTTTTGTTAAATTGCGTTTTTGTTAATAAAATAGGTTAAACTATGTAGTGCGGAATTTTGCCGATTTTAGCAATTTTTACCATTTTAACTTTTTTTGTTAACCCTTAGACCCTGAATGACGCCTTTAGACGTCATTTAGTCGACACACATTCATGACGTCATAACTCAAGAAATAACCATTTTAATAAAAATCGGAATTATCCTTCAAAAGTTATGAACCTTTTAATTTTACAAAATAATGCCGAAAATATCTCTTTTATAAAAAAATGCTTCGGGTTCTAAGGGTTAACCCTTAGACAGCACACTATTTTTTAAGGTATGATTTATAAGGATATTTTTTTTAAAATTAAACCGATATATAACTTTTCATCCTGAAGTCCGATTTTGATTCTGTAAACGCCATTTTAAAGATAATTCCAAAGTTAAAGGCTAAAGTGACTTTAAATTTTTATGAAAATTCATATTTTCACGTTATGACGTCACAAAGACGAAGAGGTCGAATGACGTAGATCTTCGTCTTTCGCGCTCTAAGGGTTAACTGGAATACACAAATTATCGGGAAGATGGTGGAACCATGTTATTTTGTCGGTTTATAACTATTAAAGTCAATTTCAACATGAATTAGACTAATATAAAGAACTAATATCCCAATTAACCCTTAGACAGCACAACATTTATTTTAAGGTATGATTTTTTGAGGATATATTTTTTAAATTAAACCACTCATAACTTTTGATGCTAAATACCGATTTTGATTCTGTAAACGCTATTTTAAAGATAATTCAAAAGAAAGTGGGAAAGTAACTTCAAATTTTTACGAAAATGCACATTTTCACGTTATGACGTCACAAAAACGAACGTGCTCTAAGGGGTAAAAGTGATATTCTATCCATTTTATGTCATACATATACAACCTATTTATAAGTATAAGGAAACAATTTATAAAAAAATATATAGAAGAATAAAAGATATAACAAATACAACAACCATTTAGACTGGGGGGTTACAGGTACACGCTACTTTTTTGTCGACACCGCTGTAGTTTAACCGTTAACCACACCGGTATAAACTCTTCTGAATTTTCCTAAAATTTTTAAATAGTTAATAAAAAAATAGTTTTTTGAGCACTTACTTACTTTTGACCCCGGTAGAGGTATTTCGACTATTTTGACCCAAAAATGGACCAATTTTAGGGTTAAATATCTCTTAATTGTGGTATGCTAAATGATTATTGCTAAAAGGGTTATAAATAAGTGAATTAAAACTTTTACCTGGAATTTCCACGTCACCTCCCTTGTGGTAGGGTGAAGCCTTTTACCAAATTTTAGCTAAATTAGAAGTCACAAACTGGATTTATTGCCCGAAATTGCGTTTTTGGGCAATCGTCGCCTGTGTTGGGCCCACATTTTTTAAGTTGGATAGATTTTGAACCATAAGAGATACTGGGCTGAAATTTCAGCATTGCTAGACCATCCTTAAAGCTGGTCTGTGCCAAAAATCAGGACCTAGAAGTTTTCGTAAGGGACCCTAAGTCGATATAAGTGTTTTTTCAAAATGGTGGCTAAAGTTTGCCATTTTGAATTTCTTTTGAATTTATTTTTACTTTCCGTGTGGTCTTTTATCTTTATAATGCCAAAAATGGAATCAAAAATATTATATAGATCAAAAGTTTAAGCATTTAAAAAATATACATGTTTCTTTTTGGCATAAAGATGCTTACGTCATCAAAAATTAATTTTTCAAAATGTTGATCACACCACGTACTATTAGTGTACCAAGTTTTAAGTCAATTGGATATATAGAAGTCGTTTTTCCGAAAGGGGCACCTGTAGAACACCCTAGTCTGACTAGAAATCAAAATCTCCTGAGTCTGGATAGGGTTAAAAGAACGTTACCATTTTATGTATAATACGGTGATTTTTTTATATATTTTTTAGCTTATTAGCAAAGGATATATCAAAAGGATCCTACTGAATTTTAATCCTTTCTATTGATTTTATAGCTGTCTATTGTTTTAAGCCATATAATATTCGTTATAAATCTTTTAAGTTCACTGTTTCGGTTTGGTAATAAAACTATGTTTTTCTCCGCGTTGGAAACCAATTTTCATTCTTGGTAAACATATTTTGTATGCATCGCATGGAGGGAGTTTTTTATTATGTAATTTCTACATGAATTTTCCTACCGCTAGTTTATGATATACCTCCAGGTTATATACAAAATTAATAAATAAATTAATTAATTATGCGCTGTTCATTTCTTTCCTGTACCGACTACCCGGGCACATAGGAATTAATTACCACGAGTGGCGACCAGAATTTTGGGTAGAACTATGGATACAAATAAAATTTAACCCCGCATTATATCAGTATCGTGCTATTTCAACAAACATTCCTACATAAGTGTCTTTCAAGAATAATAGTTTATGTTTTCAATTTATCGCTCGGTACAACAATGACCGGGATACGCGAATGGTGCAGGACGTAGTCGCTCGTACTACCAATAACTAATCGAGACAGACCTTTCAATCCTCGCTGACCCATGACAACTATATTTGCTTGACTTTTCTCAACAATCGAACATATTACGGCTCCTATCGAATTCATCTCGTCTTCCACCGCAGTCACATATTTGAAATGTCTTTCTTCACAAATATGTTCGAATTTTGAAACCGTCTGGCGACTTTTTGAGACACTTTCTTCAATTTTTCGTAGACAAGCTTCTGCATTATCCATCAACAACATTTTGGGAAGTTTGGGCATTTTGTGAATGTGTATGAGGATGACCAAGTCAGTCAATTTGTGATAATTATTCACATACCAATCGAACGCATGCGCGCTTGCATCACTGTTATCAATTGCAACACAATTAATTCTCTGCTTATTCATTTTTGATCTAAAAATTGAACAAACATATTTAAATTAATTTAGTACACTTTAGGACACTAACAAACGTTCCACAGTAATTATTTTTCACATTCTTTTAACCCTCCCCCTGCTCTTATTAGGACTCCCAGTTTATTTATTTTTTATCCAAAAATAAAATTGTTCCCACATTTAAAACACATATTAAAAAACAGCTAGAATTATATTTAATTATTTACGTATTCGTCACATTTTACATATACAGGATACAATATATATATATATATAGGAAATTATAGGAAATTATAGATGTTGAATGGTATGGAAGGTGCGATATGGCCGGCTATGTAAACAAATTTCCAACCCCCTTTTGTTAATGTTGACCTCCCGCCGTTCATCAATTCTTCACAAAATTTCCATCATCTCTCCCCCAACGTGAGGGATGAGTATTAGAGAGGGTAGCAAAGTGGAGAATGTATGCTGGGAATTTGATTATGGGTGTGATTTTAGACTGGACGGAGAGGGCAGAAGCATTTGGATACGAGAACAAAAAAGATTTTGATGATGACCTAGATCGGTTGTAAATGCAGAAGAATGTTGGTAGGAGAGGGTTGATTAGTGTTAGGGAATGTGTCGGAAGAGAAGAGATTGTGCTAGGGTATAGTGCTAGGGGAGTAAAAGGATATATGACAGGATGGGGTTAAGGGTATATTCGGAGGATTGTAAGACGCGTGGAGTAAAGTGTGCGAAGAGGTAGCATGACGAGGTGGCTGATGAATAGGTGGATTTTTGTATATTTTTCTGTTCCTTAGGACAGCAAGGTATTATTGAAAGAGAAATAGAAGTTTGATCATAATCCCCCTTAGCATCGGAGGTCAGGAGAATGCATAGTTTCTCTACCAAAACAATCCCCGTTGTTAGTATTAGGATTCGTTTTAGCCGCTTGAATATATATTTGAAACAGTTAGATATACCTGATGTGCTAGGAAGTCTGCAAACATCAGCAGTTATTGGGACGTCCCTTATCCTTAGAAAGGTTTGAGTTTGTAAAATTTTCAATACATTTTTATACATTTTCTATTCAAATTTTATAATAGCCAGGGAATCCCGCCTTAATATACGGGTGTCTTTTATTATTTTGAATTTTATATTTCACATGTATAATATAAATATTTCGAAAAAAAAAAGTCAAAATAACCAGAGGCGAAATATTAGCTTAGATTTCTAGGCAAATTAATTAACAACGTTATTTCTAATAATTTTTTTTTGTAATTATACTATTTATTGTAGATTTTGTTGTATTTCGTATTTGTGTATATAAAGAAAACGTCCAGGCTCTATAGTCTGCGGTCATGGACAGGATTGGGTGGAACTCATCCCAGTCAATCTTTTCATGTCCAATCACAGGAATTCAACTAAACTATTTGTTGTTGTTTGCGGTTTTACGCCGTTCATTACCTAACTCACCTGCTTATAAGCCCTTCACAGATACACAGGTCTTAGATAAACTTATAGATCTGGAGAAATTTCTAACAACCACAATATTAAACAGCAATTACAAACAGTAAATCAGCTCCAGAGACCAATTCTGTCCCCAGCATGGCAATACTCCTGATACAGAGCAAGCAACGTTACAGAAACAGAAAACAAAATCATAACTTTGTTATATATAAAAAAAGATTACCACAAACCTGTGACAATGTAAAAGGCAACATATAAATTTATCAAAACCCTAATATTAGGGGTCGGACGCAGGCTTTGTAATATGAATAATTAATATTGGAACCAAGTCAATTTTACTGCTCGGATGTCCTTCCTGACAACAAACCCCAAGCGGAAATCAACCCTATTTAATCAAAAAGCCATCTAGTGCAATTGTCTTAACTTGCATAACATTGAAGTGGTTAGCAAGGGTTATAAGAAAACTGCATTTATTCTATCCAATAGTTTTATCGTTGCACATATTTGAAAAAATGTGCACCAATCTCCATAATTGGCAGCCAATCTCCATAATTGGCAGATATAAGAAAATAAAATCTAAGCAAGTTGAAGTTAACAAACTACAACCATCAGATTTCATTGCTTGTAAATACGATTATTTTTGGTGGATAGGCATGATTAAAGGGGTTGGGTGACATTCAAAATAATGATATTAGTATAAATTTCATGTACCCACATCGGCCTGTTGAAAAATTTGCATGGCCATCATGAGACGACACCTGCTGGATTCCGATTGGAAATGTTATTAACTGTATCATCGATGTACCAACACCTAGATCTGGACGTATTTATGACATTTCTAAGGACGATTATAAAAAATCATCTCTATTGTAGCTTGAAAACCTGATTGAATTAGGATATTGTATTCGTATAAAAAATTTTGCATACCATATAAAAGTTAATGATATTTTCTTGCTTAGATTTTTATACTTGATCTCCTACATTGATTTTGTTAGGGGGAATTTTGATGTGTTTTCTCCTAATCTATAAGAGAACGTTTGTTTATTTTTCACAGAAGTTACTTGAAACATTGTTTTATTTGAATCTTATTAAAAAAAATCAACATATCCCACGTTAATTGTTTGGCTGTGCCTGAAGAAGGGTGAAAAAACTTTGATTTAATTTTTCACAGGTTACCTTTGGTGCAGTGATTTTCTAGTGGAATTACCCTATATCAACAAATATTCTCCAATATTAATTCATTATTTCATCTTCATTTATCTTTGTTTAACCAATTAACTAAATTTTATGCTCTGGTAGAATACAATCGTGGGGATTTTGTTGGGATTGAACAAGTATAGTGATTTTGGATGGGACTATAATTTGTTGTGGGGCTTGATCGTTGCCATTCTGGGTGGGAGTTGGGGAGTGGCATTTTTAAGGTGGGACCTGTTTAGTATCTTATATCTCCACATGCCAATCATTGTAAATTTGTATGTCTACTATTTTTAAAGTTCCCTATCCGCCCTTCTGAAATTTTGCATTTTGATGACAGGGAAGACCTCTTGGGCAAAAAATTGTCGGATTTTCCTTAAATAATTAGGGGCTTGTGCCAGGCCTATAAATGACAGAATATGAGGTTTTTTGAGAATATTCCATTTTCTAATTTTTGGACGACTGGTGAAGCTGATAGGGGTACTATGAAATTACCCCTGTTCTTCCGTCCGTCCAGTCATTTTTCTCCAGAACCGTTCATTAATTTTTACTCAAATTTTACATAATGATGTAGGGTCATAGGGAACAAAGAGTGACAGAGTCGAGTTTTTGAAAAATATTCTCTTTTATTTGGTACTGGTCCTAAATTTGCCCGAAAACAGGATTTTTGGGCCTAAAATCAAAAATTTTGTATTTTTCTCGAAACACGTTTATTTTTTTGTTTTTTTTTTAATTTTTGAAGTTTCGCATGTTAGAGATTCAAAGGGGGCTTCACTCATATGGGCACCTGTCGAAAATTCTCGTTTTTTAGTACTGGGACCCATAAAATCGAAAAAAATACATTTTTTTTTACTAAAATTAACATTTTTTTCAATTTTCTCGAAAAGGGTGCTATATTTTTTTTTTGCATAATGTAGAGGGCTTCTTTTGACCCATATGGGCACCTATCAAAAGATCTCTTGTTTGAGTACTGGAACCTAAAAAATCGAAAAAATACAGTTTTTTTACCGAAAATCGCATTTATTAAATTTTCTTATTTTTTAGATTAGCTACTAAAAACATTTATTTTAACTTTATCATTTCTTCATCAATCTATTATAATTATTTATTTTTTTAGTTTAAAAGATGGTTTAGCCTACGTGCAGTACATCCTGAATAGCATTGTTTCAAAAACGCTATTTAAAAGTATTCGTCTGGAACCAAAAGCATGCTGGGAATATTTACTTTGGATGGATCAGGTGATTATATACATACATCTTATAGTCGATTTATACTCACTGTATCTATGCAGAAGCATTCTTACTGTGTAAGCTATCAAAACAAACTTTCTCGAAGAAGTTAGTTACAAATGTTGGTTACTATTATTATATTCAGGTTTTACTAAAATACGGTATCATTTTACCTAATTCTCACAACGTACATTCTTTATTTTCTGGATCCCCGGCACTTATGCATTTTTCTGTCTTTCTTTGTATCCCTAACTGAATAAGTCCTTTACAATCACCCTTGTCTATTCGTTCAACACGCTTTTTTTTAGAAATCATATATTTTTGTGTTTGTTTTTTAATTTAAGCTATTTTTGGTTGAAATTTTAAGAATATTTTGGGAGTGGAAAACCATAAGTTTCTTAATGACAAAAGAAATTTGAGCGACAATTAGTATAAGGCTTTATAGCAAATTAACAAAGTCGTCACTTTTGAGCAAATAGTACTAATATGACCATTATTTTGAGTCTGTGGAGCCAAATGTAAGGACCCAACAAAAATATTTTTGAAAATTACCTGGAGTTAAAAAAGTTAAAAATATAATCAATTATATTGGGTTTACCTGACTTAACGCTTATTATAGTCTAATCAAGGAGGGATCTTCATGCATGAGATACCTGCACAATATCTAGATAACGGAGAGCTGTCAATCACCAATGCTAACGAAGATGATGACTTCGATTCAACCGATGGTGTTATTGCAAATGCTAAAGAGGTATTGTATTAATCATTAGGGATATATTATAGTACGAGAGGTTTTAAACTTGCACAGAGCTCAATACCCTGTAAAAAAAATGATTATAGTTAATTCTTATTGAGTTTTATCATACAGATTATTGTTTTTTTGTTATTTTGCTTCAAATATGAGGTAATATATGTTTAAGCCTAAAATAATAATTTTGTTGAATGATGTAATTGATTTATTTGTTGATTTTGAGGTGGGAAGAATGACATCCGATCTCACTCAAGCTACAAAGACTATGATTCAATCATAGCCTTTGTTGTAAAACAACAACCTAGCTAGGCAAGTATATAAAACGTAAGTAAGGTAAAATACAACAAAAAAAATTAAAATGGAACACAAAGGGTAATATTATATAAAAAATACAATATTTAACCTATCATTTTTAAGGAGTTCAAGTGCCAGAATTTGGGCGCCCATACCGGTATATATTTTCTCTGGATACTTCACTGATCGCGTTACTCAAAATAAGAATTTTCGACAGGTGCCCATGTGGGTCAAAAGAAGCCACTTCAGGGGAAACATCAGAAATTAATTTATTTAAGAAAAATTTAAAATATTATTTGTTCAATAATATGGGCTTAAATTCGGAGGCTTATATCCGGAGGGGCTTATAACCGGGAGGAATTTTAAAATGAAGAAAAAAATAATTAAGGTTCTTAGTGTTAATTAATTTTGATCGGGCTTAAATTCTGAGGCTTATATCCGGAGGGG
>JAUOBW010093340.1:0-15065 GCA_032360285.1 Lepidozona retiporosa | reverse complement strand
ACTTGTTTCAAAAACATGTGAAAATCAAGGATATAAGCCCATTAGCTTATTATATCCAGGAGGCTTATATCCGGGATGAATTTTGCGTTTGAATTTAGGGGGGCTATATTCGGGGGGAGGGCTTATATTCGTTAAACGTATTTGGTCGTTTGAAGTAAATTGCAGAAGAATTATTCCCCTAAGTTGAATCAAACATTGAGTTTTAAAAATTCAAAATATCAAAAAATGCCTTTATCCGAATATAATTCCAGGGCTTATATCCGGGATGTTACGGTATTCCCATACTTAATAATAGAAACAGAGTGTTATTTTTCGAAAAATATGCAACTCGTTATAGATTAAAATAACAATGTGAATAAAACTTTTAAAAAAGGAAAATCAAAACTTCCAACTTTCTCAGCTGGTTCTTTTAAAAGAAAGTGTGAGAGCAAAAATAAATCGTATTATAAAAATACCGTGTTTCCTCGATTAAGCTTCGCCCCTTTTGCTCAAATCTAAAATAAGCGTCGCCTGCGAATAAGTGACGCACCTTTAAAGTTAAATTTGCCAAATTATTTCACTAAACTTTCTATTGATCATGACAATAAATTGAATATATTTTTTACCTTTCCCTTAGTAAAATATTTTGTTTTTCACAATAACTTTTTTGGCAAAATTTAGTTTGATTTATTTTTTATAGATGTATCATCAGAAATTGATATTTTAAATAAGCGCCGCCCACGATGAATCGTCACCCTGGAATAAGCGCCACACCGCATCCCAGGAAATTACGGTAAATCAAAACAACTAAAATCAGTGCTTTTTATAAAAGCTAAATATCCCTCGCAAATTCCTAAGGGTCGACGAACAAATCCAATTTTTTGCTAGAGATATTTTACGACACAAGTTAACGATTTCATGACTCTTTTTACCGAATAAACAAAATTTCAAGACTTGCAGATGTGTATTTATTGAACAAGTGATTGAATTGTTTATAAGAACATTGGCTTTCATTCGTCTACCCTATGTATTGTTTTAAATGGACTAACCCAATTCGTATATTTTCAAATGATTTCCATTCTAAAGAAAATGAAAAACTAGACTTACATGTTTACGAATGAACCAATCACCCTAATCGATGTTTACTACAAGTGAACCAAACGATAAACGAAGCATGTTTGATTATCACATAATATATCTGAAAAACTATTTACCCAATCACAGCCAACATCAATTGTTTACGTTTGATATATTTCAAAATCAGCCAATTAAATTAGAATAGAAAATAAAACTGTCAATCAAAAATAATTATGTTTAAAATATTTTCTAGATAGAAACATACCTGTTAAGTTTACAGGATTTTCTGAGATAAACCAAAAGAGTAAGGTCTTTCTTTAACTTTTGCCACTCCCATATTGCATAAATAAAGACAAACACCTGTTATATTTACTTTTTACTGGGCACCTGAATAAAACGGCAATAGAGAGTTTATGAAATTTTAGGGCAACGTGAGGACTAGCCAATAATGAAGTCACAATTCAGTAGAAAAAGGTATCTTAAAAATACTAAGGTATATCAATGATAAAACAAGCCAAATATCAAATTGTATGAAAGTAAAATTAAATTAAGCGGAGGTTTGGTTTTACTTATGGTTTGATTTAATTTAAAATTGTTAAATTTCATTTCACAAAATTAATAATCAGGGAAAACTCAGATTAATTAATTTTAAACATCAGCCAAAAAGTACTATATAGTTAGTTTATAAAGATAATAATAATAATAATCGCAGATGGCCTATGAAACCCTATAAAACTATATAGACATATTAATGGGACTAATATTTTATATTATCATAATATAGATTATAGAGATAAATCTTTAATATTTACAGTAATGTTTCTTTAATAATTCCTATTTCATAATCATAATAAATATAAATTAAACTCACCAGAAGCAATGCTCTTAACCGTTAGTTTTGTAACTTTTCGAAATGATTGAACGCTAAGGAAATATCACGACAAGTGCAATATTGTATTGTAATTAAATACATCTTCATCCTTTAATAGTCAAGTCTGAATGCTCTAACAGAGTTGGATCAAGACCGTAATCAGCCGAAGGAATTTGCTATGAAATAAGTGAAACAGAATACAGTAATGTAAATACAATAAACAATCTTACTTTTAAAAATATAAAAAACATTAAAAATTACAACGGGGTGTTTAACTGGAAATTTTAATTTCGGAGAGTCAACACTGTAAAATTAAGCTTGGATTATACAAAAAACTTATTTAAAGGTTATATCTTATCATAAACTACTGAAACAGTGCAATTTAAGATTAATTTTAGTATGTCAATTTTAAAACAATGAATAAAAATTATTTCTAAATTTCAGGAGTTAGCGTTATTTTATTATGTGATAATAATTTTCCTATGCAAAATAAATGTAAATGCGATATGTATCATAATCAAATTATATTTCATTTAGAAAAATTAAATAAAGGAAAAAAATGAAAATAAATGTATGTAAATTTTACATAATTCAATGGTAAAACTTGAGAAACTTACAAAAACTAATGGTTGTAGATTTGAAAATAGCAAAAACTTACACAGTTTTACGAAAAACTTACTGTTTTATGAAAATAAAAATTGGAAATTATAGCCTATAATTTATTCTGGCAGTGCTTCCCCATGAAAAATATTAAAACTATAGATTTTCAGGCCAATTAATAGCCAAAAATATGCACACAAGTTTAAAAAATTACCTGTGGGACCGATGGGGAGGTTAAATTTGAAGGCGTAGCCGAAATTGGCCTAAATCTTTTTCGATTTTCATATTTTACAAATATTTGGTTCACATATATGTAAGTGTTTTTATAAAACATCTTCTCTCAAACCTTAAAAATTTGATTTATTCTAAAAGTTGCTCCCACTAATGAATTTTTTTCAAATCAAAAATTTATCTTTTGCATTTAATAAAAAAAATAAAATTAACATTTATTTAACCTTCAAATATATGAAACTTACCAATTAGTATAAGTCAAATACATTTTTTAGAAGAATAGCACCACACGTTGGACAGAATTGCTGCCAAAATTCCATCCATACGTACATAACTAAACTTTGCTCAACATAATTTCTCTGCTGTCTGTCTTTATTACAAGAACATATTGTAGTATACATGTTTTCTTCATCTTTGATTCATAATACAAATACTAAAAAATAGCTTTTAAAATATATATTTACACAATAACTAAAGAAGCAGAAATTAAACAACACATCTAAATAACCTAGAGATTTTATGAAAAAGTTAGTTAATTATTTTACTTTAAATGGAATAGCATATGCCATTTTTAGTAAGTAAATTTATACCACCCACCCACCCAGCAATCTCTTTCTTATTTAAATGTGTTGCGACCCCCCCATTAAATTAAATAATCAAATTGTTGTTTATAAATTTTGCTATCCATTTTATTTTAACCTTTTGTCTTTACTTAATAAACTTAAAAGTTAATATGAAATGTTTAAAAAATGACTTACAAGTTTAAGATAATAATGAAATGATCAGAAAAAGGAGTTGGCATGAAGTCTGCTTTACCATCATTTTCGTTATCAAAAACAAGATCCAATATGCCTCCATGTACATGCGTAGTAAAATCAACACGCTGGTGGAAACTGTACTCATCTCTAAGCGCAGCAAATAATTCAACATTACTTGCGTAATCTATGTAAAATCGCCAAGGATAACAACTCTTTTGTCAGCTGGAAACGATTGAACTTGATTTATTAAATGAATACATGTATAAACGTACCCACTGGACCAGGCTTTCTGTATAATAACATCAAGACAAAGTTGGTGTTCTTCTTATATGTTACATCTACTGCAATAGCTTCTAACTCACATATTATTGGATGTTCTTTATTAATTTCAACATAATGTGAAGTATAACAAATAGATAAACCATGTTAACTCATTATGAAGTAAGTGTATACTTTCATAAACTTTGTTTAATATATTAGTTTCAGTAAAGCAAATAAGGCAGCAGTTTTCAATATACACATTATCTGCTAGAAAGTGTTTAAGGTGTAAATTCCAAGATCTGATATTCAAAAGAGATATTACACAACCTCCCCGTTGTCATCAAGGGGATGTTTGTAATCAAACAACGAATTTTCCCGAAGTCGTGTCATTTCATCAAGTGCCAATTGATTTACTTTTATCATTTCAGGTGTAAAATTTTTTAGCTTTATTCTTTCACGGTGTTGAGATCTACTTAACATCGTATATGCTTGACCTGGTTGAACTGTTAAAGCTCGCTTCCCTTTAGATGTTGTGTCCATATCACCTAGCATGTATTCATATGTTCCACCTTGTGATTTATGTATAGTAACTCCATGTGCAATAATTCCAGGATACTGTCTTCGCTCCATAGTAACACTCCGGCCTGTTTTGGATTTAAATTGGAAAATTATAACTTTGCTTGCAATCGGCACACAATCCTTCAAGTCGCCAGGTAACTTATTGTTTTTAAGGGAATTTCAAGCATTTGGAGAATCAAACTTCACATAGATTAGGCCATTTAGAGGATTTTGTTTACTAGCCTGCACATAAGCTATTGTACCAATTGCACCGTTTACTAGGTGGTCCTCAACATTAATGTTTACAGTAAGCATAAATCTTGCTCCAACACATAATTGTAAAACAGAAGGCAATCCTCCAGTAAAGTTGAATCAGGTATTTGGATTTTACAAGCACCTGTCTCACGATCTCTATGACTGTCTTTAGCAACAACAGTTATTTTCTCAGTTGTAAGTGCACTAATCTCTTCTTTGTTGACATTGTCTGCTAAATTATTTGTTAGAAACAACTTTATAAATCCGGTTGACCAAGATGAAGAATCTGTGTTATGCAAATCCATGATAACTTTTACTGTTTACCTTCCCTAACACGACTTAAAATTTTAGCAAATTCTGGGTCAGATGCTTGACGTTCAATAACAGTTAACTCATGAAGTTTAAAACACTTTCGCCATACAGAACCAGCTAGAGTTGAATAAGATGTTGTTATTGGATCTGCAAAAACGGAGTGTCCATACACAGGAGGTAATTGCAAAAAATCTCCACAGGCTATTAAAGAGATAGCACCGAAATCAGAATCATCTTCTTTTATTTGCCGCATTTGTTGATTTAAAAAGTTGAAAGTAGTATAATTTATCATGGATATTTCATCAATAACCAACACTTTTAAGTGTTTGTATTTAACTCTTAGAGTTTGCAACGCTGATTGTCTAAGATTTAAGGAGTTGCTTTTTACAGGCAAGCGGAACGCAGAATGTAATGTCACACCATCAATGCCAGCTGCAGCTTTTCCAGTTGATGCTGTAAGAATGATGGAAGGTTGATCTAATGATTGACCAGGGAATTTAAGAACTATTTTACAATACTCTGCAATAACTTTTATTAAATGATTTTCCTACACCTCCTCCTCCACTTAAGAATATATGGAATGGTACATAATCAGTAGCTTCCTCTGACCAATGGTTAAATTGTACATTTTTGATTATGAAATTAAATAAGGATCTTTGTTTTAGATTTAGAGAAAAGCACATATCATAAAAAACGTTATTTGGCATATGAAGATTCTTTGTTCTCGTCTGCATGGGATTAACGTTAGTAGGATAATTGACATCTTCATCACATTCCAATAATTTTGGATTCATAAATGTCAAATCTTCACCTTCTTCAGAATCACTATCATCAGAAGACATGTTAAAGCATTCTAAATCATCTTCATCAATATTTGCATATGGTTCATAAACAAGCATATTTTCATCAACAATAGTTTTATATTGCTCGTATTTACTTTTACATGTTCCATCACTATGAACCAACTCATTTTCACATCGCCAATGTTTATAAAGTTGGAGTATACGCAAGAAATGGCCTTCTGGATCTTTAAGTTCTGAAACTGAATGCCATCTTGGAACACATGATTTGCTTCGCTTTCTCATTTCACCATAATTGTCTTTCAACTTAATAAGAAACAGATGATTCTTTGATATCAAGATGATCAGATGCTGGTGTAGTATAACTCTTAACACTTTCTGAGTCAATTACAGGAAATGACTTATGCTTGTACGTTGAAGCAAATTCAGCTAAACAAATAGTTTCTAAATCATCAGGTCTTCTAGAATATTTATCAAGAATATTGGGAGCATATATATCACTGTCATTATCTTGCATCTTTTCAAGAACATGTTTTGCCTTTAGCATCCGTGTACGATTTTTTTTAGGCCAGTTGGAATATAAATAACATCTGTATTTGAGCGTCGTAAGGGTAATGATATAGAACGTTTGATAGCTTCATGTAATGACACTTCTCGATTTTTAGTAAATACATTTGCAATTGGACGCAACTGTTCTGAAACACTACTACCATAACCTGCTTCCTTCGAAGCCTTTTTCATCAATTCACTCATTGATCGTTCAGATTTACAAAGATATGAAGTAAGGTACATTACAACACCATAAATACCAGTAACATACTGTATATTCATATTAGCTTTCCACAGATTAAGAAGTACAGTATTATATGGGCTAATATTGGTATCAGATGGATTTTACACATTATAGACATACAATTGTAATAATCTGATTTGTTGACATTAGCTTTTAAAAGAATATTATCAAGTGTAAGTTTTGTTAAATCACCACAATCCTGCATGGTATTCAAAACAAGCATAACTTTTTTCTTAGCTGTTTTTATTGCATTGGCAGTATCGTCTTTAGGTGGTCTTACAATAATAGTTTTTTCTGATGACGGCCAAGGAAAATTAAACCTACATTTTATTCCTTTATTTTTTCGACATGTTGAGGTATGATGATGAGTTTGCACTTTTTTAACTAATTCAAATAATTCAGGCATTTTTCTTTCATTTGGTAAAGAACATGTTATGTATTTATCAATAAATTGTATTACATCTTTATCACTGTCAACATCAACTTTTGGAGCTCCTTTTACATGAACTGCAGCATGGCAATGCTCAGTTCCACGACCTTGGAATTCTCTACTATCATCGTAGTTTAATATTTGTCCAATTGGATGCAAGCCACTAAGAATAACACATCCCCATAGTTTATTAAATCGGTAGTCAATTTGTCTTGCGACTGTAACAGGGTTTCTTTTAAGATAACTGCATTTCTGACTCCAAGTCATATTAGATATTTCTTCATCACTCAAAATAGTGTTGTACTGTTTAGCAACAATTTTAATTATATCTGTCCAGTAAAATTCTGCAGCTGAAAATGTAATGAAAAACGTTTGAGGTCCATATTGTATTACTTTTGCAAGAACATCAAACATAAAATCTCTACTATATTGCGGAGTACCTCTAATGGTTTTAAAAGATGCAAAAATCTCATCCTTGGATAACAAATTTTTAACAAAATCTTTATTACGTATCTCACCAGCAGTACGACTTACTTGTCTGTGCTTTCTTTCTGTAAAGTTAATCATATTTTGTAACAATACTTTTTCAACCCAATCTAAACATTGGTAGATGTATTGTGGGTCTGATGCAAATCTTGGGTCACTACATTTTAATCGAGCATGTACATATTTAATTTCACTAATTTTCTTCTCTCTTTTTAAATTAAAATGAAATTTTCCAGTTGAAAAATGTCTCACATAAGCTAATGGCTCCCAGTTTGGTTCATATGCATATGATATAGGTATTTTGCCTTCACCTGGAGCTATTTCAATTAACTTTTCTGAAAAGAAATATTTAAACCATTTAATGTATGTAATACTGTAGGATAGGGAATTTGTTTATGCTCGTACTGATCCCTGGATTCAATTTCTTTCTCTTCATCCGAGTCAGTCAAAGAATCACATTCAGTTTTTTCAGCGAACTTAATGCCACAATCTGACGTTAAACTTTTCCATAGCTCTGGGTCAGTTTTTTATGTATCTCCTCCCAATCATTACAGAATGATACATTAGAGTATAGTTCATTAATTTCAATTAATTTTTGCAGGGCTTTATTGATAACAGCTGGTCGTATGTGTTGTTTGTGAACATGACTCTTATCAGATAATCTTCTTTTTAATGACAGTGAGATAAAATATCCATCATCATTAGTTCTTGGTAGAATACTTTGAATTTTATTTAAATCAGCAGGAGCTAAAACTGCTTGCCCTTTTAACCCTGATTGTGCACCTTTGTGTTTTACAACAATAAACATGAATGGGATAATTTGAGAAATAAGGCTATGTTCTAATGAACACATATCTAGCAGTTCCGGTAATAAAGGATTTAAATTAAGGCCATTAGATTGAGCTTGACATGGTAATTGTTCTTTTAAAAGTGATTTATCACATGTTTTGCAAATCATGTTCGATTTACCTGTATTGCATTGTTTAAATATATGCTTATTATATTTAGCATGAATTAAGATATATCACAGTTGTCCTGTATTCAAATTTTAAACATATATCACATATATAAGTTGGGCCTTCCAGTAGTGCTTTGTTAAAACTATTTTCTACAAGTTGGAAAGCTTCTGTTTGAAGAATAGAATAATCAGTCATCGACATAATCCTAACACTCATGAATATACTATTTTTCTTTTCAAAATCAGACATTCTTATTTTCCTCATGGATTCAGTGTGTGTCTGCTTTTCTTGTTCTTTTTTTTCCGGAGTCTGATTTATTCTTATTTTTTTCTTGGACTCAGTATTTGCTTGTTTTTCTTGTTCTTTTTTTACAGGAGTCTGATTTATTCTTATTTTTTTCTTGGACTCAGTATTTGCTAGTTTTTCTTGTTCTTTTTTTACAGGAGTCTGATTTATTCTTATTTTTTTTTGGACTCAGTATTTGCTTGTTTTTCTTGTTTTTTTTTTCAAATGAGTCTAATTTATTCTCATTTTTTTCTTGGACTCAGTAATTGCTTGTTTTTCTTGTTCTTTTTTGTATTCAGTTTGGTTTGCACGTGAAATGCGTTTACGTTCTTTGCTTGAAAGTTTTAATTTTTGTTTAGATTTTTTTTCATCTGCAATTGTAACCTTTTCAGTTTGTTCGAACAATACTTTTATAACACTTTTTTTTTAATTTTTCAAAGAATCACTTGAGTTAACTGAATAATCATTTTCGATAGCAGTAGAAAGATTCTTGAACAAAGTACATACATTATTTTTATTTATATTAATATCAATAAATTCATCAACTTATAAATATTTAGAAAATATTGGCAATGATTCATCAAGAAATTTTCCAGATAACCTAAACCATGCATCGTATTCATAATTATAAATGAAGATATCAGTTTTCAAAAGATGTGCCATGAAATATATTTCAATATCAGTTGCATAGCCACCTGTAGGCCATATAATGTCCATTTTATTTTTTTGAATATAGGACTTCATATCTATAATATTAAACCGTTCGGTAGCCAAATTATCATTTTGAATCATATGTTGAGCTAAAAATGCTCTAATTATATCATGCTCAGACTCCTCACCAGTAACAAATACAGAGATGCAACGAAAAAAACAATTTCCATCACCTCTAACTTTGATAAGAGATTTTGGCTTAGTCATTTCTGATGAGGACATTTTTAAATTTTTGGAAATTCTAGTTTGAAAAATACAACACTTTTCTTTTTGCCAGGAGAAATTAATCGGTAAAAATTGATTTTTAGTTACCTATTCCAAAGCAGAGTTATTTTGTGTTGTAGTGCTTGAGGTTGCTTTTGTGAGAAATTTTCTTTTCTTTGGCCTGTCTTTATTTGGATGAGTAGGTCCAGGGTTTGATTCTATGTCACCATGTGTTAATAACAATATTAAAAAAATAAAACTCATATTACATACAATACTAATAGATAATTTCGATAATGCCATAGATTTCATAAATGTTAGGAATGTCAGGAATGCTAGGAATTCATTGGAAACGGGGATATTGATTCCAATCAATTTAGATTTAATCGAATTATAACTTCTTAAAAATCTTAACTGAAAGGAATCTCCCGCACCTAGTTGGAGGATGCACGAGATAGGAAGTGCAAGAACTCCACGATATGTAAAATACCGTCTTCCCTTTGCGATACATCCTAATAAATATCGCAAAGGGGGGTCACATTCTTCAGCCATCATTTTATTCTCTTTTTGTCTAAAAATAAAATAAATATTTAGACCCGGAATATTGGAGCTATGACCTGAGAAGAGACAAATTGTCAGCATTTATTATGTAGATATACCATTGGTGTTATACACAGAAAATATGACTAATTATAAACAGATCGCTTCAAAGTTGAAAATTAAAACTATTTGTAATTATTTTCAGATCTAAGGCTTTTGATCAGGCAATTTGTCTCTGCTTGGTATTTAGCTCCAGTATTTCATAGTCTAATGTAAAGCAAACAGGTAAACATGGTTTTTATATTTCTAAGCTTGATGTAACCCCTACTATGCTTAATAAGAATTATACCAAGTTTTACAGAATAAAGACTTACCCAATAAAATTATTTTTAAAAAATATGGAGATGATATGCCTGATTTTTTCCAAATTTTTTCTAAAAAAATCTGCCATATCACCTCTACCACAAACTCTTATAGTTTGGTGTTATAAGCTTAGGCTGTGTATTTTTGCTAACCAAATATTTACTTTTATTTTTAAAAGCATTGAAACTTGAAACAAACATACAAAACTGTATATGACTTAAACATCACAATTAGATAACAATTATTCTGTAAAGTACATCTAAAGAGTAGATACAATAAATATGATATTCAGGGCATCTAAACTAACATCTTTTTATCAAACATAATTTTTAATCAAACTGTAATTGATATTAAATTATAAGAAATTAGGTTATAATGGGTAGAAGTTAAATCACAATCCATTATTTAACCAACTCTGCCTGATTCCCTGAAATGATAAAATAACTCAGACAGAAATTTAAAATTGTAGCGTATAGATATAATTTTAATCACAGCTAAAAACAACAATTATAGTTTATAAAACATTATCTCAACAGCTAAAACACAGTAAAAATTATTAAGCTGGAATAATGGGATGCTTGCATTTCGTCTAAAGATAAAAAGTAGATAATATGTTAAAAACAGTTAAAACAAGGATTAGAGTATATATAAATTGGGTAGCTGAAGAATGAGCAGCTAAATGCTGAAAATTCTGAAAACATGCAAAACCAATCCGTACTTGTGGTTTCTAATATTATACAAAATTTCAAACAAATCAGAAAAAAAATTCTTGGGAAAAGTGGAAAAATAGCAATTTGGGAAAATTTTTGGACTTGGTTTCGACAGGTGGCCATATGGAAAAATATTTTAAAAAGTTTTATAGTCCGGTTTTTGAGAAAATTGGGAAAAAGTTGATTTTAGGCCCAAAATAGCCATTTTTGGGCATATTTGGACCCGCCACGGGGCCCTGAGATTTTTTTTCGAAAAATCCAAAAAATCTCTACATCCTTATAGGAATACACACATGTGTACAAAATTTAAAAAAAAAATATAGAGCTGTTTTTGAGAAAAGTGTGTAACGCACGGACGCACGCACTCACTCACGGACGGAACTGAAATTACAGGTTCCTTTCCGGACTAACGTCCGGGGAACCAACAAGCGCTTAGTGACAAATGGACCCTCAGACCTTATTAGGGAAACAATCATAAGGCTATGATTTTTAACAATCCAAATAGAAGAACTTTTAACAAAAAACGGACATAACAAATTAAAAACAAGAACAATTATTATTACTGGATCCCTGGAATTAAAAATTATTTAAAAATCTATCTATCTTCATGCGAAACAAATCGTTTAAAACCAAGCACTTAGTGACAAATGGACCCCGGACCATATTAGAGAAACAACAAAAAGGCTTAAGAGTCTTTAACAATACATTAGTAAGAGAAGAGCTTTTAACAAAAAACATCAATAAACAAGAATTTTCGGCAGCTTCATGGTCAAAAGTTGCCCTCTATAATCCTCTAACTCCATGCAAAATTTAAAAAAAAACAAGCAGAGCTTCACTGGTTCCCCTAGATATTACTACGCATGTCCAGTTAATTTTCCATTTTGAGCAGCCCGGTACTAAACAAGCACTTAGTGACAAATGGACCCCTGGACCTTTGTAGAGAAACAACCAAAAGGCTTAAGAGTCTTTAACAATGCATATAGAAGAGCTTTCAACAAAAAACATCAATAAACAAGAATTTTCGGCAGGCAGCCATGTGGGTCAAAAGTTGCCCCTATGAGCCCCTAACATCAAACAACACAGCTTCACTGGTTCCCCTAGATATTACACATGTCCAGTTAATTGAAAAAATAAAAATTTAAAACTCAATCTTAAAACAAAAATAAAATTCTAATATTACCCTTTTTAAGAAAATTGAAAAAATGTACTTTTTTGTGTATTTTTTCGATTTTTTGGGGCCTGGTACTCAAAAACGAGAATTTTCAACACATGCCCTTGTGGGTCAAAATAAGCCTTCTATGACCCTCTAACATCATGCAAAAATTAAAATAAAAATATAGTACACTTTTTGAGAAAATTTGAAAAGTGTACTTTTTCAATTATCTAACCCTTTTTGAGAAAATTAAAAAAATGTACTTTTTCGTGTATTTTTGGGGGCCTGGTACTCAAAAACTAGAGTTTTCAACAGGTGTCTATCTGGGTCAAAAGAAACCCCCTATGATCCTCTAACTTCATGCAAACATTTAAAAAAAGTTAATGAGCGGATTTCGAGAAAAATTCAAAAACCTCATTTTTGGCCATATTTGGGCGTGGCCCAGGCCCCCGAGAATTTTTTTCTCAAATCTCAATTCGTTCCGGAGAAATGCGTCTTTTTTCCAAAAAAATGCAGTACTATATCCCCCATTAATAAAATAAATGCTGATTCCCTATTTATTATGTTTTATAGTGGTTTGTTTTAGTATCCTACTTTCAACAATTGTTTCTATATTGTCCACAAGCAGTATATAATCAACATGTTAATCCCTGAAAATCAGAAGAGAGAACGTTAAAGTGTATCATTTATGTGTAATGATATTATAAGTTTATATACTTATGAAGAATATTTAATATTTACCTTAGGAGTGTGGTATAACAAGCCATTATATTGATGCGTCACCAATGATGAATTACCATCGTTAACGCGAGCAATAACAGCTACCCCTAACTTCATTGCCTACAAGACAAATATTAGTATCTAATAAAATAAAGCAAAGTAATTGAATGGTTTTCCGGTAATAATTACATAATATTTTAAAATTTAACTAATATGTAAAATAACAAGCAGAGCGAGATTGGACAAACAATTTTAGGGAAAAGAAGAATTGTTAAGAAAATACGGAAGAAATAACTTTTCCATCTATCATGCATTTTTTTAAAAAAATCATAGCCCGTTTTCAAAGAAATTGACAAAAAATGTAATTTTTTTATATTTCGATTTTTTGGGTCCCAGTACTCAAAAACGAGAAATTTGACAGGTGCCCATATGGGTCAAAAGAAGCCTTCTATGGGCCTCTAACATAATCCAAAATTTAAAAAAAATTATAGCACCATATTTTTTCGAACTTTGGGGGCCCAGTAGTACTCAAAAACGAGAATTTTTGACAGGTGCCCATATACTTTTTAGTTCCCTTAACGATAGTTCGGAAAGGAACCTTTAAATTCACTTGTGCCCGTTCGTTTGTCACACACTTTTCTCTAAAACCACTCTTTAGATTTTTCTGAAATTTTGTATGATGGTTCCTACTGATAAAATCTCTAGACTTTTTTTAATTTCATTCTCTTCGCCCGGTTACGGGCCCGAATATGCTCAAAAATGGGACTGAAAATAAAAATGTTTGAAATTTTCTCGAAAACGGTGCTATAACTTTTTTTAAATTTTGCATGATGTTAGAGTCTGTAGGGGACTTCTTTAAACCGATATGGCCACCTATAGAAAATTGTTTTTCGGTACCGGGCCCCAATGTGCATAAAAATGGTCATTTTGGGACGGAAAATAACATTTCACCTATTTTCTCGGAAATGTTGCTATATAGTTTTTAAAAATGTTGCATGTTAGAGCCTAAACTGTTCATTATTTTTTTTTTATTATTTTGTATGACGTTAAAGGGGCATACAGAACATTATGTCATTAATGGCAACCTATAGAAAATTCTAGTTTACGTTTAAATTCTAGTTTAAAGTCCCTAAACGGGTAAAAAAACAAAATATCCGAACTAACGTTCAGAACACCAAAAATATAAAAATCCAGCTAAAGAGGTAATGTCCGGATTTAAATTTTATGCATTGTTAACATATGGCATTCTAATTATAATTGTGTCTGTGCCTACCAGAGATATATATTCTGTGAAATGATTTAGAAGTGTGTTGGTACCATAACCATTTACTTAAAATATCTTCATTCAATTTAATATTATTTAAATCTGCTCATTGATATATAATGTTATTAAGATCAAATCTTGGTGGTATCAGTTCCGTTTGCAACATCCTCACTGACTGGTATGTTATCAAAAAAACTTTTTAGGTTCGAGTGATTGATATCTTTCAACATCCACTCCAGTATCAAGAAAAAAATTAAAAATTAATGAAAGTGTGCCAGATCACAACCCATGCTGAGTTGGGTCAAAAATATTGTTTCGGAATGGACCGGCATACCAGTTAATCAGTTATTTATTTCCCAACCCAATGTTTAAATACAATGAAATTAAATATATTTATTTCATAAAAATCCATAAAATAAGATTATTTCACTATACAATTACTATACTACATAACGTTTCAAGCTAATGCAATTTTTCAAGTAATTCGGTTGATATAATAAAATATATAATATATAAAGTTCAATGAAACAATTTCTATGTAAATACGTAAATATAAAGAATACATGTACGAAAACGATATATTTTACATCAATTATTGTAATTTTATTCTGTACACAGGACATTTACAAAACAAACTACAATAATATTGATTTAGCAGCTTCTTAACAATTTACAAGTTACTACTAACAGTTTCTTAAAATTTTAGAGCATCTAGTTCTAGGTTTCTTATAGACCTGTTTCTTAT
>JAUOBW010092229.1:0-15085 GCA_032360285.1 Lepidozona retiporosa | reverse complement strand
TCTTATAATTATTTTATAAATTTCAGCCTCAGGGTTGTTCTTAGTTTGTTCTTATTTTGGGTCATTTTTTTAAAAATCTGAGCCTCATTGTTCTTATAAAAGGTGTTCTTACAAAAAAAAAAGTGTACTATCCTATACCAAATTTATTTAAAAAAGTAGAGGTTTGCTTCTTATTTACTCATGACTAAACTAAGTATTTAAATATGTTATTTTTAAACTAAAATCCTATGAATTTTCAAAAATGGGAAAAGTATAAGATGTTTGTTTAAGATACCAAAAATAATTTGGGAATAAACTTGGAAATTATCCAAGAATAATTTATGTTTTTCTAAAGATCTTGAACAATTCTCAAATTATGCTCGGTTAAAGGTTTCTAAAAAATAATAAAAAGCCAACCTAACATGATTTGCAAAATATTGATTTCAGCCATTCTTTGCATTATATTATTTTATTGGATATACAAGGATTGTCTTTTTTAACAAATAGTTCGGCAATTTCATTTTGATTTTGAGATTAATTTAAATTCTTGTTATATGAAAATATAAACACGTTTTTTTTTTTATATAAGAAACATGATTTTAAGACATTTAAAAAGGCTAAAAATGCCTAAATTTTAACAAACATTGGCAGGCTAGGTTTAGAGAAGATGAAATTTTGTAAAATTGTGTCAATTAATAGTGTCTTTAAATATAAAAAAATATAAAACTAAAAATACATATAATTGACCTAAATGCCAATCATTGGGTTTACATTATTGCTTATTCTGAAAATAGAAACCAGCATAATTTCTTCAGCTGTACGAAAATTACCATTTTGTTACCAAAAACAAATTTTACGTTAAAAAAAAATTAAGAAACACTTAAGGCTGAAAATCCAAAAATATTAAGAAACAGTGAGGCTCTACTTAAATTTCATGTTTCTTATAAAAAAAAACAGGTGTTCTAATAAAATTTAAAATCAACTTCCTGTGAAGATTAAAAGGCAACATTTTGTGTTTCAATTTGTGTTATCATAGAAAATTGGAATGTTATAATAACTTATTTCTTGATCGCATCAAGCAAATTTTCCCATTTAAAAAACACAAACTTGACTTATTTTGCACGTGATTCACCTTTATAACTACGAAAAATAATAGCATGGATAATGGTAGAGGAAACAGATGTCTATAATGACCATGCCCATGAATGGAATGCTAAGGATGTTTATCATGCTTAGTATTTCATATATGGATATATAATATTTAAAGAGAAAAGCACAAGTAAGTATTAAACAGATGATATACAACGAAGCTTTATAATGGATTGTATGACCAAGTTGTGCTTATATCTCTCCAGGTTGCTGAAATCAGGAGTAACATACTCTATATTTTTTTGCTAAACTATAAGTTGTTTTCTCCTTTTTGATTCATTTTATTAGAGGCTCATATGAAAGAGTTCGAAAGATTATCCAAGAATATTTATATTTATTTGAAAAACCTTTATTGTTTATTCTAAGTGTAAAAACTTAAACGCTGACTCAATACATTTTTCAATTTTTCTCAAGATATGTCTAAATTTACAGGGTCCATGCCCCTAGTTCCTAAAAGTAAAATATAGTACAATTAAAATTAAAGTTTACGAAGTTTTGTCATATTTCTTATTATTTTAGCATGTCTGAACTATTATTATTTTTCTTCATAAATTGTAAACCAATTATTTTGACATTTTTTTAAAAGGTGTGTGAGAGCTGCCAGGCCAAAAATGCAGTTGCTAAAAGAAAATGTGGTGGGTGTGGGGTGGCTTTCGTCAGCAGAAGAAAAACTGCAGAGGAGAGGATGCCGCTCGGAAAAACCAACATAACCGAGCAGAAAATTTTGTTAAAGTCAAAGGTATTTATGTTTTTTTTTCTTATTTTGTTTCATGACCATCCAAATTTAGACATGAATGAATCCAAAATCAGAATGACCGATTCTTTCAAAATTTCGCACCACTTTGTTTCATAATTCAATGTTTGCGATTTTCGGTTAGTTCAGTCCATCTAACAATACTTTATATTATATTAATGTTCTTACTCATGGTCAACTAAATACTTTGATCCCATCAAATTTCGTATCCACTTAAATTTAATGAGGCAAAAATTAATGGGGGAGTTAATTTTAAGGTTCAGGAATATTGGTGAATACAAAATTAATGTTTGGTACATAAATCCCTAGAAATAAGTCGAGGGAAATTTTATGAGGAAAAATCAGGAATTTATAATATTTAGTTTGGTTAAAACAAGTCGAAAAGAAAAAGGACATGTTTAGTTTCTTTTTATTAAAAGTTTATTATACATAGTTCTTTCATAATTTCATTAACATTAACAAAGACCCCATAAAAATATATATACAGCACCACGCACAGAAAATAAGATTACGTTTCATTGTTGGGGGAGAAATATAAAGTAAGCGAAATTTAAAAGGAGTGAAATTTGATGAAGTAAGATACACTAAATCCTCTCTGCTCTATGGACTATGCTGATTGCTCAAAATTTATGTATGAGCAATAAAAAAGAATCCTGTTATTGTACGAAACCACCGCTTGAAATAATGAAACAAACTTGAGCAGTCAACTTGACGGCGAGATAAGGATGTGTTATATTTTGAGGGGCCAGTCATTGTTTTTACGTTTTCATAAGTTATTATATTCTTGTGCCATAAAATTTCTTTGTTACAACATAAAATATTAAAAGTTACTTATCTTATGTGTTTATTCTGCTTCAGCGTCAATCAATTTAATATATACATAACGATAAATATAGTTAAACATAGTATAAATTGAAGGATTTCATTTTAATCCGGATAAATCTGTGGTGGTAAAAGACTTTTTAGTTCAGAGGCTCTGCGATTTCAAGGGATATACATTGACTAGGTAAACTATATAAAATGATAAAGTTTTGAAGTCTCCATCGAATCTAATAGGGCATTTATTTTCTGTTAAAACCTCTAGATATGTTGAAGGGAGTGATAACTGTTAAAAAAGCTTAATCGATTCTCAAGAGCACTTGAGAACCGATGAATATATATTTTAAAAATGTTGATGATTTTCCAAGCTCTTCTATGCGATAAATAGGACAAACATATTGGACTGCCAAAAAAGCTGACGGAATAATAAATTCACCCATGTCCGTTTGTGCGCCCGCCTCACTTTTCTCTAGAACCCTTCATTCTCTGAGTTTTCCAGTCCAATCGTATGATCCTAAGACAAGAACACTACCAGGCTTAGATTTTATTAGATTCTCGTTTTTTCAGTACTCAATTTTCCTCAAAAATGTTTTGTTGGCCTAAAGGCATTACTTTTTTAAAAAAAAAATTGACAAGGAGGTAGAAGAGGAACATGGAGGTACTTTTAAAACATATGGCCAGAAATTCTCACTTCCGGATCCCAGTCAGATCCCATTTAATTGTTCAATTTTAGTGAGCATACTTGTGAACCGTTCAGGTTAGAAAAAAAATTTCTAACGAACAAAATTGAGATTTTCTAAAATCCTTTTAAATATGTTAATGAAGCTAGTTTAGGAATATAAGAAGAAAAAAAAAAGAAGCAAATTCGGAACCCTAGGGGTTACCCCCAAAGTTGCGGTACTACACCTCCTCGATCCATTGGGTATTTGGTGTGTCTTTTTCACTGAATTTCACTCTCAATACTTTTTATAAATGTTTGAATTTCTTTTTATCAAACGAAATATGTTCTTCTAGTATAAGGTCACACTTTGAAAATTTTTGGGAAATATCGATTTTTTTAAAACTCAGAAAACTCAGTGAAACCCTGGAAACTCAGGAAAAAATAGAAACCTGGAAAGTTTTTTGTAAAAAGAATTTGTGTGAAATATCGGATTGCCTGTATTTACTATGTCAATTTAATTTTAACAAAATCTTTATTGATCCTTATTAGTGACAGTATTTTAATTAAAATTAGTTAAACTATTTTGATAGATAGCTGATATATACAGGTTAGTTATATATTGGTTAGTTTGTTCCTTAACTTTGTTTTATATACCTTGTTGACCTTTTTATGGTTTCCTCCTTTTTACGGCTGTTCGAGGCGGTACACTTAAATCCGTAACTCGCTAAAAGGGGCCAACAGGGGCCAACATGAAAATGACCAACACTGTATATAATTAGTTCTTATTTAATTTTGAAAAAAGGAGTAAAAAAGCAGATCAGCCATATTTTTGTAAAGGTTGGCTCGATTATCCTTTGTTCAAAAGTTAGTCAGTGGCTGTACCTAATAACACTGAGGCAAAATTTAAGAACTATACTCAGAGAATATACTTTTCATAGAAAGGATTTATTTTGTCTGAACCCTATATGGGTGGCACTCCCTCCTCAATATCCCTTTAAGGGTAAAATTGGGGATCAATAAAACATACATTTTGATCAAAATTTTATCATATGATATAAACTGCTTAAAATTTCCTAAGCCCCTTAAATCGGTCACATTTTATGCTCCTATTTGGTTAAAAATTTCCATAAACTTGTTTTTATTATTTCCGGGAGCCCATTAGTCACGACAGCGCTTGTTTTATAGTGTTGTTAATTTCGTAATTTGCCTATTAAAATGTAATCTTTCTGTTTTTAGGCCCGAGCATTAAAACGTGACAGTAATGTCAATTGCATCACTATTTTCTCAAAGAAATCGATATCCGAAACTGGGAGGATATCATTCACCTTCGATTCAGATGCGACACCAGGATGGAGCCAGGAGTTTTGGGGGACTAAAAACCAGCCCACTGTTTATCAAGACACAGTGATGCGTCTTGTCCAAGAAACTTTTATAAACGGTTTGTTACTGTAAAATCTCAAGATTAATTCAAGCACATTATCATAAATAGCAGGGTTTCCTCCATAGGTGCTTATGTTGCTGGCATAAACAAATCACACTATTTCCAGTATATTTGTATTAGCTTCATTAACCATTTGTTAGTACATTACATGTAATACAAAAAGGTTCTTAATTATAATTCCGGTTTGCGAGTTGCACAAGACTCAAGATCTTCTGTGTATAATGATTTTTATTGCTAAACAATGTACTGTCCCAATCGATTATCAATTTCCATTGATTTTCAGTTTAATTTCTGATTGGTCACCGCATAGTTTCACCCCGGCTGTTCAAAAATGAAAAGTGCGTCAATGAGGGGTTGGAGTATTTTGGTTTTAAGGGGGGCTGGGCAAAAAGGGGCTTGGGATTTTTCAAATATTGTTTCACCCATCTCCTTTTAAAAGGGGGGGCTCAATGGTTTTTCATCATTTTTTTCTAAGCAAAAACAAAAAAATAGTAGATTTTTATAGCATACATTGATTGATTAATAAAAATGATTGCATAATAAATCTTTTGTCGATTCCGTCCACAGATAAGGGGGGCTGACGTAATTTGTAAAAAAGGAGGGGTTGGAAAATTTCAATTTTAAGGGAGGGCTGGCCAAAAAGGGGTGGGTGCAAATTCAGAGGGGGTTGGGACCTCCGAGGAAGCTGTGTCACCAGATAGTGTATGCATTTCCACCGTCTTGTTCACTCTCCACTTGTAGGTGTTAAAAGAAATATCTTCATCAATTATGAATGAAGTTGTCATAAATAATTAAGAACCTTGTCATGCAAAAAAGACAACAAACCTAGGAAGCGTTTATTAATTATTAAAAAATTTAAATTACCTTTGATCTTGTATTTAGATCTAACTGAAAAAAGAACAGTTGGTGCTGGCGGTGTAGAAGCAGGTTTGAATTATTAATTTGTATTTATTTTTATTTTTATTACAGTACTTGAAATAGCATAACAAATTTAATTTCAAACTAATAATTCTGTAATACAAATTTGGAAACTTTTTTATCCATTTTTAAATATATTTTTTTCTAGAATTTCTTTGTTAAAAAAATACTTTGAGAAGATACTTTCACATTTTTTTTTGTCCATATAAATTTCTTGTGAAACTTCCCTCTTAATTAATTGTCATATTAATTCAGTACTGTTCGTTTGTCTGTGCTAGCTGTGCTTTTGGTTATCTGTTTATTAGTTATTTCTATTTTTTTTGCATGATCTTAGGGTCAATAAGCTGGATTTTGATATAATTCTCGTTTTTCGGTACTGGGCCTAAATCTGCCCTGAAGGGTTTTTGAGCCTAAAATAAATACTTAAATCACTCCTAAAAGGGGAAGGCTTTTTACTAGATCATAAATCAAAGATACTGCAATTTAATCATATACTATGTCTATCTTGCAACTATTAATTAAGTAAAATAATGACCAGTATTATTCAATAGTTTAGGTAAATCTTGGTTGAGAAATATTTGCTACATATATTCTCAACCAAGGATGTTATTTTTTACCTAAAAATACATCAAATCTTTAAAAAAAAAATTTTCTCTCATTTATCAAAAATTAATAAACGGGGTGTGGTGGGCTTTGGGAAAAAATTCGAAGCCTAACAATCGGTGAGAGCGATTATTCAGCACTCTAGTACCCAATGGCGAAGGGCAGAATTTTCCCGCTTGACTGTTGACCCCTATGGCTAGTGGACTATTATAGGAAGTTTATTGAAAACAACTCCTTTATCAAATTTAATATTATTAGGTCCAACAGAAGAAAGTAGCAATGAAATTACACAGGAGGATGAACCAGGTAATTTTTCTTATGTCAATATATTGTGTCATATAAATTAAATTTTTCTTTAAAAAGTGAAAATTGGAGGTTTGGAAAGTTATTTATTCCGGGCCTTTCTTTTATTTGTTTTCGACAAAAGGTCAACAAGCAACTTTTCTTGCTAATATACATTGCTCTTATTTGTTACTTTATACTGTAGGAAGTTTTAACTCGATTTGAATGAAAGTTGTGTAATGTAGTGTTAATTATCAAGCTCTTAATAATCAGTATATATGAAGTTTGTTAATTTTAATGTTAATTTGTGCTCTACAGAGTCCATATTTTGTTCCGTAAAATCCACTAAATTTTCTTCCTGCCAAAATTACTTTCCGCTAAATTTTTTCCTAACTTATTTATCAAATCATTTTATATTTATTTGCTTATCGATTTTCTACCAATATTTTAGCTCAAATAGAAGAAACTCGTGATGATTATGAAATTGAGCAAGATATTGAGCCAGGTAACATTTTCTTATTAATTTTTGAGTTTTTGAAATCCTGCCTGTCTAAAAATGAGAATATGAAGTGGGGACCAGCCAACCTCTCCTTAAAAAAATGCCCCTGCCTAATGGGACTATCCTCCCTGAAATATCTTACACCTGTTGAAAAATTGCCGTCAGGTCAACATTTGCTTATTAAATTCTAGGAAAAATATCAGCTCAATTAAACAAAGCTGTTCTTACATCGGCCTCCTAATCCCGGGTGAGATAGGGCTAAGCGATTCATTTATTTTGTCCCTCATTGATTTTAGATACTGTTCAAAGAGATTTGAGTCTACCAATGCGCTTAAACGGTATGTATATTATTTTGGTTATCATCAAATCTTCCCATTAACGAAAAACTGAAAATTGGTTAGGACTTTGTCTTCGGTGTAGTGCAGAATTTACTGGGTTGGAATTTTTACTTCATAAAACCATTGTCAGCCGTAGTGAGGTGAAGCGCATAAAGTAGGAAACACCTTGTCCGTTTCAGAGATGTTACTGCTTTGTGAGAAGGTGACATTTTTAATGATTGACTGAAAAAGTTGTTAGAGAGGTCTTATTGTATGCAGATATATTTGGGGTCATATATACCTTTTCCACATGACACTTCAAATTCGTACTTTTTTAGTCAGGTCTAAGAATCAGATCGAACCGTTGGACGTCGTGGCTGTGTATGCGGAAGTGACATCCCAAGACAAGTTTTGGCTCTTTATGGTGACCCTTCCTCAAAAAAGAATCATCAAAGGGCGGTGGCTGACGATGACTGACAATGGGTATGAGCTGGAGCGTATCGATCAAATCAAATACGAATCTGTCATTCGACTTGATACTAATGTGGACAATTTTTATATTTTACCAAAATACGACATAAATGAAATATCTTACAATATCTCTCCTCAAACCAAAAATGTTCTTTCGAGGGAAGTGTCTTTATTAATTTCTTCTTGAAATGGTATTTAAAGCTGATCTTTTTGTGTTATGTTGAAATTATATTTTTATTGTACTTTTTACTGTAAATATATATTTTTTTTAAATATTTTTAACGTCGACTTGTCATGTTATGTAAAACTAAAGGATATATGAGATAAGAACGACATTTTTGGTCAAAGTCAATCAGCAAACTATTTTTCTAGTTTATTAGATTTTTTGTGTTAAATGTTTGAAATTGAAATTATATTTTTATTGTACTGTAAATATATTTTTTTTAAATATTTTTAACGTCATTGTTTGTGCAGGTACTATTTATATAGACAATGAATTGTTAAAGTGGAAAGTAACCGCATATAAGTTTGACACTTAATTTGAATTTTAAATGGAGAACTTATTAAATCAAGACAAAATAATGATATTTTCTCTCCTATTTTATTTTACAAAATCAATTAAAATGGTACTTTTTTGGCTATAAATTATTATTCAAAGCATCCAACTTATTTGACAGCCCTCCACTGCTAATATTTTTATAATCAATTTACTATTCCAAATTTAAATAAGTACCTTTTTTACTATACTTATGGTAATAAACGAAGTTCGCTTTTTGAGTTTTAAATAAATTTGATACAACATTTTGTTACGATATTATTTTATACGCAAGGTACGTTCACCAAAAGATTTTCGGCGCAACAGCTGTCTTTACTTTACTACGTTGAATTCTTGCGTAATTTTGTTCTACTTTATATTTTTTATTGTTGTTTCCCTTTTCAGATCCAGGGCAGGTTTACGTGGATACAAAGTTTTGTGATAATGTATACAGTTTACTTAAATGGACATTTCCAGGAAACAGATTAAAAAATAGTTATCTTATTTTGTTCTTAATTTTTTGCCAATACGAACAGTTAGTTTTTTAAGAGTCCTAACAAAAGTTATATACACAATGTATACTTTGTAAGGACTATTCTGTTCCAAAAAGAAGTACCTCAATCATATTAATTATTATTCACGCCGTATTCGCACAGAGCTTATGTACGCGGATATATAACTGAGTGAATAGTAGTCTGTCTCCTGCTTTACGGGAATTTATGGATAAAATATCTACGGCACAGTTTGAGAGACAGACTAGAACACTTAGATAATCACCTTCATAAAATATAACAGGCGCACGTCTAAATATCGACGTGCGATTTTTTTCTGTAATGCGATGAAAACAATCTATATTTGGAGATTTGGAATATTATTTAATCATTGTTCATAAGATTTATATCATTGATGACATTTGTATTAAAGTGAGTAACAAAAATTAGCATCATTTTATGTATACCTGTCTAATCTGTTAATTTGCCCGAAATATACTTTGCACATTGCAAAAACTAGTAAGTGTCTTGCGCGCAATTTTATACATTAGATTTTAATTTCACCGCGCGCACAAGAGACTATTATTAGTCTAAGCGAATAGTAAAATAACCGATTAAATACCTTTGGGGTACTAATTTTCGCAGGTATTTATTTTTGCTAGTAAAAAAAACTCGTTTTGCGGGAATTTATTTTCGCGAATGAGCACTTTAATTTTTTTTCGCGAATGAGCAGTTTTGGCTTTTTTCCCGGGTATTTATTTTCGCGAATGCTAATTTTTAGAAACTTTTGCAGGTATTTATTCCCGCATTTAAAGTAATTCAGCCAAACCTTTTGACAATCAATTTTTGACCCTTCGTTAGAATAGTTGACATCTGTGTATCTACCTCCGGTACTTTTGTGAGATACAATATTAAAATCGAGCGAATATGTATTCTGTTACTAAATTCAGAAAAAAATACACAAAACGGTTTTTAGAGTTTTATATACCCCAAAATGAGAAGAAAAATTTATTTTTCGCAGGTATTTATTTTCGCGAATGGTCTTTTAAAACTTTTTTCGCGGGTAATTAATTTCGCGAAAATGAGTACCCCTAAGGTAGGTGAATCTTAAAATCTTTTAAATTACGTTGAAAAGCTATTATAGGAAAATTCTGTCAGGATTTAAATCTTCCAACGGTTCAAAATGTAAGTTTCAAGTGAAAATATTATAGTTATGAGCGAATAAAGTTTCTTCGCACATATTTAAGGCTAACAAAATGTCATTTTTTTATGAAACCTAATATATACTTTCTTGGCGGGCTTACTTACATTTTTTTATAGTTTTGTCCCTATACTTATACCCTATACTATGCTAATATTGTTTTTTGTCGAAAATGATACAAAAGTTCAGTCTCAAATTTTTCCTACTTTCTAGAATTTTAGCAAAATCCGCTAAATTTTCTTAGCTGCAAAAATTTATTTTCTGTATGTTTAATTAATTTTTATTATTAAGGATTTTTTAGTTTTTCTATCCCAAAAAGAATGAAACATATATAGATATTTTAAGAGGTTTATTTAAAAGAAAATAAAGATAACATAAATATTTTGTGTTTTACTATCTTACTCTAATATTTATTTGTGAACATCAACTTGTGTACATGTAAAGCCTAGTTTCCATTACCCACCCGGAGCACGGATTTTGACCTCCTGAAACCAAAAATCACCCTCCCCAGGCCATTTACCTCATTGATGCATGTTTCCAAATGGTCAAACTATAGAAAAATCACTATAGCAATTTTTCCCTCTACAAGTGTTATTTAGGGGTTGGTCATTTTTATTACTGCATGCCCGGGCGGAGTGAATTTTGAATACTCAGATGTTTTGTTTCGCACCTCGTACGCAGTGAATCAATTATGTTTCGCACCCCGTAAAAGAAAAATACAAACAACCAAAATGTTTCGCACCCCGTAAGGGAAACTTATTCTGACCGGGATTTTTGGAATGTTTAGCGGGATTTTATGTCTAAAATTGTGGATATTTTTGATTGTCAGAGTTTTTAAGTCAATAAATGCCTATTTTCAAATGCTTATAACTTTTGATATATAAAATAATTTTCATTCTAAAGATAAAAGGCCATATTTTCAAGAAAATAAAAATATTTAAAAATGGGGCGTATTTTTGGGTCCAAAGTCCATTTTCAAAAAACACTAAAGTTGATTTTAGAAAAAAAAACACACTTAAATCGACCCAGAAACCCCCTCAAAGAATTTTAAAGGCTGCTTTTTAGCTCAGAGCAAACTTATGTAAGTATCTAATCATCCTAAAAATTTCAGCTAAATATTCATTAGGATTCAAAAGTTATCATACTTTAAAAATGTGGCCTAAATCAGAGGCCGAGAACGGTATTTCGCATAATAACTCGCGTTTTAGATGTCTCTAATTCTGCTAAAATATACTATACTGCTTGTCACATTTTAAAGATTTCAATTTAAAATAATTAAAATTTACCCAAATATTACCATTATAGTAAAAAAGGATTAAAAATAGCTAACATATTACTGACGTTATAACTCCATTATTATGAGCTATATTAATGTGAAATAAAGTGACCTTAACGAGATTAATTTTTGCGGATTTCCAGCCAATCCGCGAAAATAAAACTCCGCGAATTTTTTGAGATTTTGTCATTCGCGAAAATAAAACTCCGCGAAAATTTTAGTAAGTTTAAAAAATACCCAATTTCTGTTTTTGTGCTAATATACGCGGTTCAATTCTTTCCGGTGGGGACCCCGGGCTTATGGAAGATTGCCTGGCATTAAATTGAAAAAGTAGATATGAGTTTGTATAAAAAGAGCATAAATTACAAACATTGACTTGATATAATGTATATATTGGGAAAATAGGATATTTTTACTGTCCCCACCCCGTGCCACTGGGGCAAAATTGACGGGTAGAATTGTGATCCGCCAAAATAAAACTCCGCGAAATTTTTGAAATTCAGTCTTCCGCGAAATATCGCAATTTTGCCATCCGCGAAAATAAAACTCCGCGAAAATTAATCTCGTTAAGGTAGTTAACAAAAGGTTGAATATATTGCATGCAAAGTACTTTAGAAGTAGAAAGTTTCGCGGAGACAAACTTTCGCGCATTTTGGCAAAATACGCGAAAGTTTTTCCGCGCGAAATTTTCATGACGTGGCCATCCGCGAAAGTTTATCCACGCGAAAAATTTAGAGTCGCCTTTCGCGCGAAAAAAATGTAAATTTTTACAAGTTTTCAACACGATTAAAAAAAATCGCTTAAAAGGAGACTAGAAAAACTTTATTTTCCATTTAATGATCATCCGCGAAAGTTTATCCACGCGAAATTAGCTTTCTCTGGCAATCCGCGTGAAATTTTTCTGTTTGGGGCTTCCGCGAAAGTTAATCCCAAAAAGTTCGCGCATTTTTTCGAGCGCGAAAGTTTGTCTCCGCGAAACTTTCTACTTCTAAAGTATACCAATAAAAATATATTAGCCTAAAACTGGTAAATTTTAGGGTAAAAATGGCCAAAATACCTTTATCGTGCCCCAAAATCAGACCGCTAAAGTCAAAAATAGGCAACCGGTGAAAAAAAATTCTTTTCAGCTTACAGATTTTAGGAAGAGTCAGAAAAACCTTGCACCGCTCCAAAACGGTTAAACTAAACTTGGTATGCAGGAAAATGTGTTTAGTATAAAATGTCCTAAGTGTTTTGAATCAATATCATCATTGACTGAAAAATGCTTAATAACCAGCAACGGCTTAAATTTGGTTGAAAATGTTGCGCGCTCTAGGGTAATATTTCATACCTCGCAGCCGCTTTAAAATTTTGTCTTAAAATGTTTAGCACCCCGGATGAGAAAACCAAAATGTTTGGTACCCCGTTCACCCTCACTCCGCACGCAATGGGCTTATATCCGGGATTTTCACTTTTTTTAAAACCAGTTTTTCAGACAAAAATTATCTTAAAAAGAGTGTTTCAAAGTAAAAAAACAATCATAAAGAGTGTTTGAATGTAAAAACAAGCCTAAATATGATGTTAAATAGAGGAAAAAAGAAGATCAAAATAAAGATTTATCACTACTTAGAAATTTTTTTTTTCTTCTGGAACATAAAATCCCTTCAGGTTATAAGCCCACAAAAAATGCCTTTATCCGAATATAAGCCCAGGGCTTATATCCGGGATTTTACGGTATGCCAACTGTGATGTCATAACTTGGAAAATTAAAGGCCAGTTTACATTTACCCTAGAAATTTAAAACGCCGATATCTAGAGAACCGTTCGAGATTTTTACATATAATAAAAGCATTTTTTTATTCTCTTTAATATGAGCACAACTTGTCAGATTACTTAGGAATCCCTTTAAAGTCGCGGTACTACACCCCCACCCTACCATTAGGGGTGACGCCCCTCGATTGAAAAGTGTTGATTTTAGGACAAAAAATCTTGTTTTTTAAAAAATTTGGGATCTGGGGCCCATATATTACATCGCAAGAGCGCCTCTCCTAGATGGAAAGAATTTAAATCAGCGCCCCTGAAAGAGATTTTTTAGTTTAATTGATAAAAAGTGTTAATTTTACCATAATTCCACCAAAAATATAGTTGGTGGCGTTTATCACAAAATATCTTCTTGGGGGTGGAATCGAATGAGCTCCCCCTCTCGAAAGCCATAATTTAAATGAGCGCCCGGGGCATTTATGGAACTTAATTTTAAAACAAACAGTATTGTAAAAATTTGACTAATTTATAGCCTACCGATACATATGCCAAATTCGCTCTGCTCTACAGCCCATGCCTTGAATGAGAATCGTGTTACACTTTTTTTTTATAAGAACACCTTTTATAAGAACAATGAGGCTCAGATTTTTAAAAAAATGGCCCAAAATAAGAACAACACTGAGGCTGAAATTTAAAAAATAATTGTATGTACATGACAATTTAAGAACATTACAATCATATTGATTGAATACATATTGAACACATAATTATAACAGATTTAAGCATAATTTTTTGTTTACTTAACACAGAGACCAGTCTGACACGGGTTATCAGTCTTCCTTACAGTATTTATTTTTACAGGTTTAGTGGTGAATTAAAAAATATGAGCCTCGTATGAAATTATACGTTCATCATAAACATTT
The DNA here is from genome assembly GCA_032360285.1 of Lepidozona retiporosa. Lineage (NCBI taxonomy): Eukaryota > Metazoa > Mollusca > Polyplacophora > Chitonida > Ischnochitonidae > Lepidozona > Lepidozona retiporosa. Next base: position 1,026 of record JAUOBW010092229.1, on the reverse strand, counting down.
TAATAGTAATATAATAAGAACAATTTAAGAACAGACTCAGCCTTAAATTAATGAACAAAATAAGAACATCGAGCCTCAGCTAAAATTAACTGGTTCTTATAAAAAAAAGTATATTGTACGATAAACTACCCAACTTGGTACAGAGACAACATTAAAAAAATCGATAATAAAAAATCAATAAAAAAGTCATGTTTATATCATAAAAAAATGTACCTTGATTATTATTTTATACATCAAAATCATTTTATAACATAATAGATTTTATACTGAATTATCGACAAGTAAACGACAACTTTATACAAGGAAGTAGTAATTCATGTTTTTTTTCACAAAATCAACATGCTCTGACTTTAAATCAGCATAATTACGAAATATGAGAAATCTTGCATATCTGCATAGACCCAGTACATAAGGCTCGACGATGGACTTGGGATATACGTATACTAAGCATCACCTTACAACCTACATATCATATCCTGTACCGAGACGAATTTCTAATTTTGTGAGACATCTCTGTTGAGCTCTGGTTTTGTTCGCTGTTCAAGGTTGGACAATTAAGTGCCTCTCAGTAAGACGCAATTTAATCTGATTGGTTCCATGAAGATTTGCAGTGTGAATAGTAAATTATTAATCGACTAAAAAGGTCAACTTCACCTCTGATATGTAGACAACACAAAGTTTTTCGGTTTTTCGAAGTTCGATATCTGCTCCAGCTCTACGATTTCGTTTCCTGCTGCCAGCCATATATAAGTGCTAAACGACGATTCTTCACTATCACGTTCTGGTTAAGAAGGCAGGGAGGACAGAAGCAGGTAATTCAACACAAATGACTTCTTCCCGATCTCCAACTCAGACGACCATTCATCACTGGTTTCTCCTAAAAATGAGGACTTTTATAAAGAATTGTGTGAGTAGACTAGAATTATATAATTTATGCAGTACACATTTTTTTTATATAAGAAACATAATTTTGAGACACCTGAGGCTGAAAATGCCTAAATTTTAAGAAACAATTAAGAAACATTG
>JAUOBW010090009.1:0-15091 GCA_032360285.1 Lepidozona retiporosa | reverse complement strand
CTGTCACTCACATCCCCTTATGACTTCATGCAAAATTTCAAAAAAACTAATGAACGGTTCTTGAGAAAAATGACCGGACGAACGAACGATTTCATAGTATAAAAGTTATCATAGTATTATGTGTATAAATTATATTATTATCGTAGTATAAAAGTAAAAGCTATATATAATTGTTTTAATAATGTTAAGTCCATTTAGGTACCAGAACGGATATATTTGAATACTGCTGTAGCCCACCAATTGAACTGTGTGATGGATTTGTTTATGTGTTCAATCGAATAGAATATACCATAATGCCTCGAAAAAGCACCTGGGCGGTAATTTAATTTTTGGATTTTATTAAAGGAGGTATTCAAGGGTGCACTTATTCGGCGAGGGTGCACTTATTCGACGAGGGTGCTTAATATAAGTATTATGGTAATTGAGAATTTAAATATTTACTTTATATAATTGATAGCCTGCTGGTATGCTTGCTGGGCATCCTCAAGCGCATTCAGATGTGTTAATGCAACTAAAATAATAAGTGTCAATATATGTTCTTCTCATAAATTTACTAGTTTTTCCAGTAGAAATTGTTTAAGTTTTGAAGTGTGATGGGGGATATATAGGTAGATAGATGTCTCTAAACACATGACCAAGTGTCATCACATCTGACGTTTCTATAACATCTCAGCTTGATAGGTAGGTAGGTATTATTTACCCCTTCCCCAAGTTGCAATAACTCAGTTATTTACCGAGTACCCCTTCCCCAAGTTGCAATAACTCAGTTATTTACTGATGAAAAAAATCAATTATCGATGGAAAGCTGGGTTGGCTTTGTTGCTCTGAAAGACCATATTTAAGGCAACAATTTATTTATAAGATAAATTGTAAACAGTCTCAGGTTACTTGATTTGCCAGGTTACCTGACTGGCTAACTTTCATCATATGCAACATATAAAAAACAGCAATTCTAGCAGTGCGGGTCTGAGCCCAACATCGTCAAAGTGCATCTACCGATTCAATAGGAATAGACGTGGTAATGGTAGCTACTCAACATTCTTTATTATTAAAAGAACATCTACCCCAGATAAATCCCATATTACCTGAAAGCTATTATCACTTCGCTTCGAAACATCAGAATTTGCGTTAAAAAACTTTTATGCACTCCTTAATTCATGTTATTACCTAGTAATGACCTGGTTATTTCGGGTGATTTTGGAAAAAAAGCATGCCTTGGTTGTTTAGAAAAAATCCTCTTAAAAATCCCCTTTCAGGATCCTAAATAGGGCCTAGGACCCAAATCAGAGTTTCAGCGGGTGGCCATGTAATAGAAGCCCTTTAACCTCATGCAAAATTTTACAAAAAAAATAATGAACAGATTTCACAAATTAAAAAGTTTATTTTAGGCCTTTCAGCAAATTTAAGCATAGTACCGAAAAACGAAAGTCTATGGGTCAAAAATTACCCTCTATTAATTAACCCTTCATGACAAAGTTAAAAAAAATTAATTGACAGATTTTGGCAAAAATCCAAAAACGTTGAATTTAGGCACAATAACCCTGGTTTCAAGCCCGGCTCTGTCACTCACATCCACTTAGGATATAACTTCATGCAAAATGTAAGAATAACATTTTTCATGGTTCATGAGAAAAATGTCTGCACGTACAGACGAACGGACAAACAGAAAGGGTGATTTCATAGGACCACCCTCGGCTTTGCCAGCATTTTATTTCCTTGAAATGAATAACTACACTTATAAGAAATACCAAGAGTGATTTTTATTTTAGGCAAAAGTGGTTCCTAAGTTGCAAAAACCATATGCATAATTTATGTGTAATTTAGCTCTTTTTATAAGTATGCATAATTTAGCTCAATATCCTTTTGATTGGCTTAAAATTTTAACTGTAGTATACATAAACAGTATACAACTACTTGGAACATGGTTTGTTTGGATTTTTGGAAAAGATAAGTAATTCATTGACAATTTTTCCAAAACGATGTGACCAATGATATCCTGTTTCTGTTTGTAGAATAAAGATATTAAATAATTAGATATTTCATAAAAAAGATATGTTCAAATATACAATCCGGTACCTAGTCATACGCAAAATTCCGCAGATCCTTCGGAAAAAAACCGGCCCAGAAATAAACCAGGTTTGGGTCCAGTACCTTAAAATGAGTATTTTGGACTGATGGCCATGTTGGTCAAAATATGCCTTCTATAATCTTTTAATTCCATACAAATCAAACAAAAGAAACCATGTGCAATTGGATGTGCACAGTGAGGTGAAATTTTAACGCCCACAGACGCTTTGCAAGATATCTAAAAACTTGATACATACCTGCCAGTAACATGAATAACTGTCCACTCTTTGGACGGAGCGTAATTCCAGCTTTTAGATAATGGAATGCTGAAGCATATCTTTAATCTTGTTAAAGATTATAATTAAAAACAAGCACTTAGTGACAAATGGACTCCCGGTAACAAGCACTTAGTGACAACTGGACCCCCGGTAACAAGCACTTAGTGACAAATGGATTCCCGGGCATTGTTTGAGAAACAACCAAAAGGCTTAAGAGTCTTTAACAATGCATATAACAGAACTTTCAACAAAAACATCAATAAACATGCATTTTCGGCAGGCGATCATATGGGTAAAAAGTTTCCCTATATGATCCTCTAACTTCATGGAAAATTAGTTAAAAATATAATGCAATGTTTTTTCGAGCCAAATTCAAACAATGATTTTAGGTGTCAATTATGGAGTTTGGTGCACATTTTTCAAATAAGTGCATCGATAAAACTTATGCAAGTTAAAGCAATTGCACTAGGTGGCTTTTTGATTAAATAGGGTTGATTTCCCCTTGGGGTTTGTTGTCAGGAAGGACATTCGAGCAGTAAAATTGACTTGGTTCCAATATTAATTAATCATATTACAAAGCCTGCGTCCGACGCCTAATATTAGGGTTTTGCTATATTTATCTGCTGCCTTTTACATTGTCACAGGTTTGTGGTAATCATTTATATATATATAACAGTGTTTTATGATTTTGTTTTCTATTTATGTGTTTCGCATAGCTTAATTAATCAGTATTTATTATATAATACTTTTTTTAAATTTTATCCTTTATTTTCATTAGTCTTACTCAATGAAGTGAATTGCTACAAAGTGAGCACAAAAACTGTACTGTACTGTACTGTAAGCTACATAAGCTGAGAAGTCTTTGTCAAAATAATTTATGCTATATAAACTGTTACATAGAGAGAACCTTCGGTACGCATGTGCGTTAATATCTGAGCACGTCAAATTTCATGTGCTAGTTTTATTACCTATCTACCTACGGTGAAATGGTAGTAAGTCACTAGCATTAATTTAGAATTTCGTAGTATCCATTTTTCATATTTCCGGGAGTCTCTTAGTCACTTGCGCTTGTTTCATTTTAATTTTGTATGAGGTTAGAGGAAAATAAAGGGCGTCGCCTTGCTAAATTGGCCACCCACCAGAAATTATCTTTTGATGACCTGGGCTATGAAGGGATGTGTCAAAGGGCGTCAGAAGAAAAAGTTATTTCTCCAGAAATCCCTAAAAACCAAATAAAACACATTATATTTCCAATTTTGTTACGGATTAGTATATCAAATATCATAGTAAAAAAATTATTAAAAAAATTTCTAGCCATTTTAGTGTAAAAATAGCAAAATTTGCTTGCTTTTATTTAAGGTATGTAAGTTTTCATTTAATGAAAGTGTTATAAATTTACACTGTCTTGTGTAGGTTATGACGCAGATGTTAAATCAAGAATACAAGTTATATATGAATGGTACAGTCAATGCTCACTTTTCCTTTAATATAAATGGACAGAAGTTAAAAATTATCTATTCTGAGAAGCAAGCTACCATGATGTCACATGTTGGAGGTAAGTAAATCTTTGAAAAATACATAGCGAATTTATTACTCACAAATTATAATTTATTTTAAATTTTTCTGAAATTTTCTGTGAAGTTGTGTAGCATCCTCAAAAAATATAAGTGACGATTTTATATTTTTGAAAAAATGTTATTTTTTCAGTACTAGACCCCCTAAAACATGTAAAAACAGTTTTTACCTCCAATAAAACAACATTTTTTATTTTTTTTCGAAATCAGTTTAATATTTTTTTTAAAATTTGCGTGAAGTCGGAGGAACATAGAGGTTAATTGTTAACCCATGTGGCCACCTGCTGAAACTTGTCGCTCATTCTGGGGCCTTGCCTCATTTTAGGACCAGAAAACAGGGTCAACGTTTTTGAATTGTTCTCGCAATCCGTTCATTACTTCTTTTTTTTTAATTTTACATTAAGTTTGAGGAACATAGTGGGCCACGTTTCTCGTTTTCATGCCCCATGCTCTAAACGGGTAAATTTCAGCCCAAAAATGACATTATATCACTTTTCCCAAGAAATTATGCTCCGGCTTCGCTGAAATTTTGTATGATGATGAAAAATAGTATTTTTGATTGTTTTAGCATGTAAATTTTTCAGGGGCTTGAATTTGCCCGAAAAAGGGTTTTTGGCCATAAAATCAACGTTTTTAAATTTTTGTTGAAATCTGTTCATTTTTATTGGTTTCCGAACGTTAGTTCGGAAAGGAACCTTTAAATTCACTTCTGTCCGTCACGCACTTTTCTCTAAAACCGATTTATAGATTTTTCTGAAATTTTGCATGATGTTAGAGGCTCATAGAGGGCTTTTTTTTACCCATATGGGCACCTGTCGAAAATTATCGTTTTTGAGTAACAGGCCCCAAAAAATCGAAAAATACACAAAAAATTACATTTTCTCAAAAAGGGTTCTATAAATTATTTTTAAATTTTGCATGATGTTAGAGGCTTTTTATTTTTGTATTATGATGATAAATAGTATTTTTTGACATGTTTTAGCATGTTTTCAATTTTACAATTTTTTCCTGGGGCTTGTTTTTGCCCCCTAAACTTAGCAAATTTTGAAAAAAAGTTTCAGACTTTGCTTTGTTAGTTTTTAGACAATTTATATGATTGAGAAATGTACGGAAATTAAAGAAAATTATCATTTCATAACAGGAAAAGCGGGGGCGAAATTTAATGGGATTTACTTTGATTTATGGGGGCGAGAATTAAAGGGGGAGGAAAATTAGGATCGAAATATAAAGAAGGTGGAGTTTGATGAAAGTAAGAAGGTATCTGAAATGACTTGAAATTTTCATTGCCATACATCAAACGTTAGCTGAAATTTTATGAAATAAACAAAGTATTAAAATGTATGCAAAAATGTACAATTTAGGATTGATAAGACAGTGAGAATTAGAAATTAAGAGAGTGTATTGTACTAAAGTAGCGATTAAGAAATTGTCGAGTCAACATAAGGTCAAATATACCTAACCTAAAACCACGGTCATATTATATCGACACATCGACATTTCCGATAAATCTTGATGTGCCACACAAGTACTGTAAAATACCGGATATAAGCCCTGTGCTGGCAAGGCATTTTTGATGGGATTATATTCGGATGAGGGGGTTTATATCCAAGTGGGCTTATAACCGGGAGGGATTTTATATTCCAGAAGTTTTGTTGATAATTCCCAATTTTTCTCAACAATGACGTTCGTTACATGTGCCAATTTCCTTGGTTTGTGCTATAATTTGTGTCTATTATTGTAGAAAAAATTGCAAAGTTACTTTAATTGTACACACACAAATACCATATAAAATGTTAGCTAAAATTATCCAGGGTAAAATACCAGATTTTGTCATCAAGGTTTTCCAACAAAAACTGAGTGATGTTAATTGTATTGGTTTAAGAGCAAATGTTTTTCTAGCATCTTTAATAAATTTACTAAACTAGTGTGTTTTTTTGGACTCTCGTAATTAGCAGGTAAATATCAGGAATATTGTATTGTATGTTTCTTCTTTAATCTGTTTTATTAATGTAAGTGAGTCCACCAGTCACTTAGTGCTTGTTTTATTAATGTAAGTGAGTTCACTAGTCACTTAGTGCTTGTTTTATTAATGTAAGTGAGTCCACCAGTCACTTAGTGCTTGTTTTATTAATGTAAGTGAGTCCACCAGTCACTTAGTGCTTGTTTTATGCACAATAATTGATATTTGTAATATTTCTATTTTTAGGTTACAACAAAAGCAGGTGTCTTGCCAGTACTACGAAAGGTGTACATTTGTCAATGCGCCCAATATTTGTACGGATTCAGGAAGCAAGCAGTGTATTGACCTTATTTCCAATCGTCAATTCTAATAGTACTATACAGTCCCATCTCTACTATGATATCTCTAGCAAAAAGATTGATCAGGTTGAGGATAAATTCCGTTCACTCAAACGAAACCGAGACAATATTTTTAAAAAAAGATCTTATTTATTAAAGAAGTTAGATGCCAATAAATACAGCTTGGAAATAGATTTGCTAAACAAAGCTGTAAACAAATTTGAAAAAGAAGCAAATGATGCCCTTAAATTGTCTATATCTAATTATCAGTCGATGTACTCTGCGCTCGAAAGTGCCAAAAATAATTTAGTTGATGTTGAGGATGTTATATTTGCATTGAAATCATCAGTAACCCTCAGGGAATTGGACAATTTTCACAGCGCAGTAGAACGCATGATGGGTACATTTGTAAATCCGGACTATTCAGAGGGGAGGCGAGATAAAAATACTCACGAATTCTACAAAGGGAAGTCGTTGAGCTACAGAGGGAAAGTCTGTATTCATAACCTATGCTTTTTAAACAGCGTGGTATCGTTGTTCGATTTTATCGATCCCAAGAATTGCGATATCAATACTCTTCCTAGTAAAAACCTTATCGAGTATACATATGTTAAAATCGTAAGTCTAAAATCAAAACTGCTTGGGCAAAATATTAAAATTGATCAGGGAACAGTTATAGAAGTGTACATCCCGAAATCAAAAAGTTCTGATGGCAAAATTCCATTTTTAATGAAGATTCCTGCTCGGGTGTTACTTTACGGTAATAACTACACTACGATCATCACAATTAATCAAGATGATGTAAGTTATTCTGTCCCAAATGTGAAATTGTCAGCCCAATATGGGTTTGATTTTAATGTGAAAGCAACGTTCCGTACATCGTATTCGTGGGAATTGCTGGATTTCAGCTATTCTGCAACAGAATCCAAACTGTCGAATTTCACTTTCACTTTAGACAAGCTGACTGATGATTTAATTGCTGAAAGCTTTGCTAGTTTTACGGAGAGGGAGTCATCTGCCAATGAGAAAGTCAAGAGTTACCAAGCTCAATACGATTATTACAGCGATCAGATAAAGGTCGAAAACGATAATTATAAAAAAGCATCAAATGAAAATTTAAAGGATGAGGCCCTATTTTTCAATACATCAACGCAATATGAAAATTTAGCCAAGGCTTTCAAGGCTGAAAGAGCTATTGATTTTTTTAAACTTGACCAACAGGAAGAAGAAAAATGTAAATATCAAAAATGTGAACAGACATATGTTTCTGTAAATCTCGAGAAGTTATGTCAGGAAAAGATTCCAATGACTGTAAACGAGACTCTTTGTACACAAAATGTGGAAACTATACGAACAACTCAAGATAGCCCTTGGTCCTCAGTCTGTGAAGTTATCGAAACTACGTTTAAGTCAATCTATACAGGTTCTTGTAAAAAAGATGGCCAAAAAAAAGTTGCTGCGGCAGGTAGTGCTATTGCCATGGGTATCGGGAGTATTATAGGGACCGCTATAGCACCTGGGATCGGCACTGTAATTGGTATGGGTATAGGTGCAGTGGTGGGTGGGTTCATATCCCTATTTTCGTCTTGTGATACGACATACGAAACATACAAGGAACAGCGTAGCCGACAGGAAAAATGCCAATTGCTAATAACAGAAACAGTGACTAAAAAATTCATACAAACCACCTGCATGAGTGTAGACAAACAAATAAAAGGTGGTTATAGCGCTGCAAAAAAATGCCGTTCGAAATTGAGTCCTTCTGCCATCTCAGTGATCAACCCTCAATGTTTATTGTCGAATACAGAGTGTGCTCGTGAACGGGATTTGTTACGCATAACATTTTTTAATAAAACACAAGTAGCGGCTAAAACTTACGGCTCCATGAATACTATGCTATTTAAAGTTAATAGTACATTTGCAAAGCGACGCAATTCCAAACAAAGAGTTGACGAACTTCAACGAAAACTAGGTAATTTACAACACCTACTTGCGCAGGCCAAACGTCTTAAGACATTAACACAGGCAAATTTGACTGTGGCTAGGAAGACTCTACCACTTGAGGGATGTCTGAGCGAACAATACGGTCGTACAAATAGCAGCAAAAATTTATTAAATTTCGAATTGGCTAACGTCGAGTCGAGGGTTCCAACAGGTACCAGCGAATACATTTCTGTCCGTGTTAAAAATTGTGCATTTGGATCAAATATAAGGACAATATTACTACATTTTGATGATCTAGAATATTTAGCCCGTGATCTGAGTCAGATCGTTGACGACTGTCTATGTGAACACAGCAACAAACGACGAAGACGTTCTCTTGGTGAGAAGTTGTTTACGTATTCTTTGGGTCATGAAAATGACTACAACTCGGATGATAACGTGACCGAGGGTGATATCGCTTGTTTAAGTGCCTCTAATGCCTTCAATTATGTGATTTTCACAATAACAAATTTACAAACACAAATTAAATCTGTAGCAGAAGAACGTTCATCCCTTACCACAAAAATATATACACTCAAAAGTATAATTGAAACTTATCAAAAGACATTTGCTTTAAAAAAAATCGATGATGAACTTTTCGAGGAGCAAATGATAGCTGTAAAGGATTTGATTCAACAAGCAGAAGATGCAATCAGTGATAATAATATTAAACGTGTGTTTTCTATCTGGGAACAAGAGATGGAAGAGTATACCATCAAACGCGCTTTCACCACATGCCTCAACTTCTACGATTGTCTACTTTCTTCATTCAAAAACGTACTAGAGTTACCTTCGATGATAAATATAGATCGTTCTACATACGTTTTTAAGGTAAAGAAAATTGAAGATGAGATTAAAAACTTATTCAAATCCGAAAATGATATGACGAAAGCAAGTGAAAAAGTAAATTTCATATTGACAGCTATAAAAGAATTGCAAGACGTTTCGTTATTCTGTGAGCGCCCTCCTAAAGTCAATTTAACCTCGCAAGTTATAGTTAAGGCTGTAATTGGTGAACTTATAATAATACAATGCAGAGCGGAAAGTAAGCTTAAGGTGTCATATACCTGGAAACACAATAATAAAACCCTCATGTTTGAAAATAACTATCTATTGAAACTCTATGTGAGCAATTCTAGTGCAGGTACATATGTATGCGTAGCATCGGCAAGATCTGGTAGTGCTACCTCTCAAGAGACAAGACTTCTGGTCGGGACAAAACCAACATTTCTCGAGCAACCGCAAGACATTTTATATCTTGTGTCAAATAAAGATACAGTCAAGCTAGCATTTATATGCAATACGACAGCCATACCGCGCGCAAAAATATTCTGGTACTATCAAACATTTGATCAAATGAGTCTGCCCTTGGATACAAAATCGAGATATGCTCTTTTCGAACCTAACTTGAAGCAAACTGGTTTTTACTTTTGTGTAGCCTCTAATATCCATGGTAATATTACAAGCGAATATGCACGATTAGATGCATTAACACAATTCATGCCCAAACAAAAATTATCAATTAAATTCGACCTAGATGTAAATCAAGTAGACCATATAAACAAAACTTCTTACCTTGAAGAAACACAACAACATTCCCGGGTATCAACTAACGAACGTGTCGATTTAGATATAGAATTATCCAATACGAAGGCGATAAAAATGAAAGTTAGATTTGAGGATGAGTCACTGGAATATGGGGAAGCGAGAGATACCATAGGAATGATCAAGAAAGTTTCAAACTCCAGGCAATCCCTTTCAGACAGTGTGCAGAGGTGCGTAGACGGCTTCCGTGAAGGTGGCACTAGCAAGACAGCGTCTGTTATGGATAAAACATCAACAATGGGTTTTGACGGTTTGGAATGTGCACGTGGCTACGAATTACATAAGGACGGATACTCATGTGGTAAGTAAATATCAAATATTCGATAAAACAACATCGAATATCATAATTTCTGAAATATTTATATATCGAACCGGAATAAGTTTCATATTCGATGTTTCTGCGTTGAATACTGTGTTATTCCGAAATTAAGCTCAGTCACTATAAATAGTAAGTAAAGTTGGGGCCTAATTGGGGGGACTTACTTAATCTCGCAATAATTCAGTATAACGGTCTGTATTTTTACCCTTTTAGTATATAAAGTATTATTTTTTGAAATATTAAATTTTCTTAAATAAAATTATTTCCAAATAATGTTGTGTCCAAAGTCTACCATTTTGAAAGAACACACTATACTCGATTCAAGATACAAAGAATTTTAGAAGTTGAATTTGGGCTAGGCAAGCTTTTATGACGATCTATCTTCTGATATGCTATCATGCTTTTTCAGTTGATTTAATTAATTGTTGTTTTGCTTATTAGTTGCTCTTTTTCATGGTTTTAAAACTAAATCAAAATCAGCTTCTAAAATCTTGAATTGATTTCTTTCAAATTTGTGTTTGATTTGGGTACGATGTTTCGTGCCAGTGATGGTGGGGTATTATATTTTAATGGGGTAAATAAATTTCAAATTATAACCCGAGCTGGTCCTGGCATACCTGGGAGAAAGTTAACGATTTTTTTTTAAGCAGGGTTAATAAAATTAACTTTCTTTCAGTACCTTGTCTCCCTGGAACCTATGATGATAATACCCACAACTGTCTTCCGTGTGCTATCGGTACGTACCAATACCTTCCTGCGCAGACCACATGTAAAGCTTGCAATGCCGGTCTTGTTACAAGAAGACGTGGTTCATTAAGTGAGAAACAATGTGTAAAACCAGGTATGCTTTTATTAAACTAACAACTTTGACTGGAATAAAAATTACAAAATATATAATTGCTGGCTATTGATTTACCCTTTAGTAGAGTATCATTGGAATGCACCTTTTAGACATGTGTGTGTTTTTGTGTTGAAAATTGTATTGTTCAAATTGTCTATTCTGCAGATTTGATAAATTTTACTGTTATGAAACAAATATTACAAGAGAATAATTATCAATGATTTTGTTAACATGTCCTGCAAGAATTATATTCACGGCTAATTTTTTGTAAAATGTAAATTGATGAAAACAGATAGACAATTGGACACCATAGAGGGGATTTGCATGTTATAGTGGAACATAGAGCATATAGTTTGATCCATTTGGCCACCTGCCAAAAACTCTCGTCTCTAGCGAACGAAAAACTTCAAATTTGTTAAAATGGCTCTGGCAAAATTTTGTATAAAGTTGAAAAAAAAAGTATTATTTCTGAACATTTGGTATTTTTCTAATCAATGAACCGGGCCCAAAAAGTCTGTATGATGTTAAAATATGAAAGAAAACGCGTTCCCACTTGCCACATGGAGGTTGGAGAGCGTGTACTCTACTCTAAGGTTAACATTATACATATTAGTTCAAAATTTAATTGGACCCCCGGCATCGTAAAACCAGTCGGGAAGGAATCGACCGTGTCCAATTATCTATCTGTTTTTCATCAATTTACTCCGGAACTGTTCATTGCTTTTTTATGAAATGTTTCATGATGTTATAGGCTCTTAAGTAGATGTGAGTCAAAGAGTCGGCAATTTCGTTTAAAATATTTAAAGTTGAAAGCATATGTTTATGTTCAAAATCATTGTAGTCGCTAGTAATTAACTTTCTGTTTTAGTTTTGCATGAATCAAACGTCGTACTGATGGTGGACACATCGGACACATCATCTTCTCATGATTTAAATATCTTACAAGAGGTCGTCAAAGACGTAGTCAAGAAATACATAGTCGATAAACCAATACGTTTTGCATTAATAACATATAACGAACACGTTTATGAAACTCATTCGTTGAAGAGATTGGTATCTAAAGATTTAAATAAAATACATTTCGGTAAGACTGGCTCGAGCATCAGAAATACCAACCTGGCCTTGGAAAAAGCAACACGTTTGTTCGGCAAATATGCGGGCGAGAACAACATACTTGTTTCTTTCATTACTGGTCCATCTCAAAGCTCTACTACACATGACGGCTTGTATCATGTCCGAAAAGAAATTATTGGCTTGGATGATTTAAATGTTAAAAGAATTGCAATTGGTTTAGGAACAGCCTATAAAGCCAACGAATTGCAAGCTATTGCTTCATATTCCAAATCCGTTTTCCCAGTAAACAATGTCCAAATATTGAGAAGCGAAATAGGCCAAGATAGTGTTGTGGCTGCGATGCTTAAAGGTACGTTTACATTTAGTCTGGTTGAATTCACTTTAAAAATGAAAATTTATATTTATCTCTCGTAAATACGGAGTGTGATTAAATTACCCTATATTCTGAGAAATTTTGGTGAAAATCCCCTAAATCGCCAAATAAATGCCACACCAAATAAATGCCACACCAAATAAATGCCACACCAAATAGATGCCACACCAAATAAATGCCACACCAAATAAATGCCACACCAAATAAATGCCACAATATTTAAATTGTATGCATTCATTCGATTATTAGTTAAATTGTATGCATTCATTCGATTATTAGTTAAATTGTATGCATTCATTCGAATATTAGTTAAATTGTATGCATTCATTCGATTATTAGTTAAATTGTATGCATTCATTCGATTTTTCTTTGTATTTTCCTCACCAAAATTTTTATATCGCCTTATTAAACCTACGCCAAAACCAAAACTGTAACTGTGCCAAATTAAATTTTAAAAAATATTATTTCGGAATATTTTTGCATGTCCGTTGACTTGAAACATCTTTCTTAGCATTTAGCATGTTGGGCATTTAAAAAGAAATAGCCCCGTTAACCAGGATCCCAAACAGTTCCATTCTATTTCGAAAAGGATAATGTTTTATTCTCCCGATAGTTCGGTAAGGAACCTATAATTTCACTTCCATACATCTGTCTGTCACGCACTTTCCTGCAAACCCGCTTTTTAAATTGTTATGAAATTTTACAATTTTTTCGGTACTAGGACCAAAGAATCCTATTTTTTGACCTTTTGAGTACCTGTCGATAATTATCGTTTTTCGATACTAATACCGAAAATAAATACAATTTGTAGACGGAAAAAAGTTTTTTCTATTTTCCTGAAAAACGTGATATACTTTATAAAAAAAATTCATGACGTTAGCGACCCAGAGAGGACTTCCTTTGACCCATATGAGAACTTGTCGCAAATTCTAAGTTTTGTCTATTTCTCACTAATGAATACCTACAGTTGTTTTTCAAATTCGGTTTTAAGTTGTCTTAATGCTCTCTGCTAACAGGATTATCTCGGGGAACTAGTGACACTCGGTTTGTTCTCAAAAAATGTTCTCCCAATCTTTTGAAATTCAATATTTAGTCATAATAACCCCTTGTGTCGGGAAATTCTAAGCCCTGAAAATATTAAAAAAGAGCTTGCGATTGTAATTTTATTAAATTTTTTGTAACAGTAAATACAAGATAGGCCGCCAATTTTTTGTTTAAATTTTACATAATGGTCTTAACTGATATCTCCAGACGTTTTATTTCTGTTTTTTTTTTTTTTAAATTTTCGTTGTTCCTTTACATATATATATATCCAGGGATGGCCATATTCGAACCGAAATTAACTTGTTTTTCCAATTTTCTCGAAAACACTGCTAAATATATTTTTCATAATTTGAACGATGTTAGAGGCCCTAAGGAGCTTCTTAGACCTATATGGGTAACTGTCGAAAATCCTCGTTTTCCGTAATGGGGTCGGAACCTTATTTTACCCATATCGGCACCTGACAAAAATTCTTGTTTTTCGCTAATGGGTACTAGGACCAAAATATACTTTTTTTTTTGGACCAAAAATAACGTTATTCATTTTCGCATGATGTTAGTAGGCCCGTAGGGGCTTCTGTTGAGTATGTCACATGTCAAAAATTACCGTGCTTCTGTTGAGTATGTCACATGTCAAATATTACCGTGCTTCTGTTGAGTATGTCACATGTCAAAAATTACCGTGCTTCTGTTGAGTATGTCACATGTCAAAAATTACCGTGCTTCTGTACCAAATTTTATTTCTTCAATAGATTCATGCAGTCTTCCTGATAAAGATATCGGCTTGGTTGTGGAAGCGATCGATAAAGCTGATGCCATCATGACATCTCATGTAAACAACTTCCTCGTTGGATTCATGAAAGAATTCAGACAAGATGTATTGACTACATTTGGTTTATCCAACATTGGATCTAATGGCGTAATCTCAGTACGTAAATTTAATCGTTACGAAACAGAAAATAATATCAATGACGCACTCCAAGATCTGACAAAAGCAAGTCGGGTAATTCACCAGAAAGGTTCTTTGGATTTTCTCTTCAACAGATACATGACAGAAGAATTTTCGTCTTATTCAGCCAACAAGATCATAATTGTATTTAGCAAGGACAGATTGGACGATGATGCAATTGGTGATATCGATCGATGGTACCCTAATGAAGATGTGAGATTGTTTAACGTTATCATGACGCTTGAGAAGCAAGACATCGCAGGAGGGGAGATCGTTGAAGATGCTCGAAAGACCACATTTTCTTTATCTGAGTTGAGTGAAATGATCGACAGAATTAGGTCCGTCACTTTAAGCTACCGTGGCGAGAGCTGTGTGGAAAACCAGCGTGGATAAGGCTGTGTTGAGCGTACATATTAAATGAACGTTTTAAGGTGTTAGAGAAGTGTGTTTAATGATTTGAGGTGCTAGAGTAGTGGTACAGTTACTTAGAATATAATAAAATACTTTTCAATTTCTATTCATGTAGTTCCTTTTATATAAAAAATATCTTAACTTAACTTTGTCGTTTTTTTATATTATATACAAAAAATAAGGGACTACATATACTTTATTAGTTTGTACTACTTTAGAAGTAGAAAGTTTCTCGGAGACAAACTTTAGCGCATTTTGGCCAAATACGCGAAAGTTTA